>CM057455.1:1726675000-1726955000 GCA_016271365.2 Neoceratodus forsteri | reverse complement strand
GGAACAGATGGTGCTGGTGGAGGTGAAGCAGTGCTACTGGCCACAACACCGTCAGCCTGCTACAACTGGCTCGAGCACGAGGTTGACAGTCCGCTGTTGTGCATCCATGAGAGACTGGATTCTGTCCAGCTTCTCAAGGATAACCCTGTTTTCCTCACGCAGACTGCCAACCTCGCGTGCGAGCCGTCTGTAGCAGCGGCAGTGGGCTGTGCATTTTCGCAGTCGCCGCGACCCTACAAAGATTTTAAAAAAAGTAATGATGAATATACAACACAAACTAAACAGTTATGACTTTCAAATATTTAACTTCAAATATTTCTTGTGTATTGCAATATCACAAATGCATTCATTTCAAAGTTACGATAATAGTTTTAAGTATGATGCTAAACTATTTAGCTATCTTATTTCTGTCTCTGTCATACTTTATTATCTATATAATCTAATGAGCTGACAACATAAAAAATGCATAGTTAGATGTGGCTTACAATGCTACTCTTATTTTTTTACAGTAGTCATAAATATTCAGTATGTACATAGTTTTGCATTATCAACACTATTATACCATAGAATTGAAATAGATCCTCATCAAGTGTGAGAATTTTTACTTCACCATGTCTGCCTATAATGTCTAGTCATCTCTGCAATAAAAAACTAACTACCTTGACATTAACACGATCATTATATTCTTTTTAATGTACGCAAAAATGATCACTTTATATGATAGTTTGAAGCAAACAGCTTTTCAGCCGTATTTCAGCCCCCTCAACACACGTCACTATTGTAAATAATTAAGTCACTGAAATGACATGCGCTCCACAAGCATGCCAGAGATCTTGAAGTACATAAAAAACAGATATGACAGATTTCTAGGTAGCATGACAATAAGACATTCAGACAACTAACCTAAAACTTAAACTGCAGTATGGGAAAATCTAGTCAAAACAAGCACATTTAATTCATTGCTATACCGTTCTATGCCCACAATATGTAGATCACTGTCCTTTTGCATTGCCACAGGGTAAGAATCTTCAAACCAAAGTGGCACACCAGTAATAAGGTTCTTCAATGTAGAATCTGACATTTAAGCAATAATGCACTCCAGGGTAAGTGTTGTGCTGGGATAATGTCACGCCTGGGGTCATTAGACAAGAGGCTACAGGCCAAGGGCAACTAATCACCCCAAAAGTTGCAGTATCCCAGCACAACACACACTCCAAAGTACATTATTGCTATTATACAATGTCTTGTTGGTACTAATAGAAGAAAATTTTTTACAAAAAGTCTTAAAAAGTATGTTTAAATTTGATTTCTCAGTGCTCAGGCACAGTGACTAGAGAAACAGTCCCTTTGTAATGTTATTGTGTGTCTGCTGTCTCCCCCTGCACCCACCCCCCCTCCCAGTAAAGCACAGCAGTCCACACACTAACATTCTATAATATGAAATTAACAATAATCAATTAGAATTATTGATTTGCTATCGTTAACATTGATGGTGTAATAATAATAAAGTTTATTACTGATGCAAAAGCACTCACACCCTGCAGAGGCTGACAGGCATTAGTGTGTCCCTCTGGCTGTTAGATACAGCAGGGCAGAAAAAGATGTTTTTCATACTGCTGTGAGAAAAAAAGCTATACAGTACATTAGAGTTTAAAAAATATTACACTGTTAAACATCTTTATATAAAATCACAAGATTTTCACACCTACTATAGTGGATGGGAAATATCTAATACCTGATTGCAATCATATAATGTAATACTCATCTCACAACAAATGTTTTAAATAGACATATTACCACCTTTCCTCACATACAGTCTCACTGTTATGTCCTCACACTGTACCAAAAAGTGATTTCGCACATCAACCACAGCATCATATTGTAAAGTATGAAAAACAGTTTGCCAGTATAGGTGAGCATAAAAAGTGTGACACTGTGTGTCACAAGACCATGCAGCATTGAATAATGTAGCAATCTAATGTTTGCAGGCCAATATTGAACACAGTTTCACTACTCAAGAACTCGTTGTAATATCACCCAACCCAGTAATAGGCAGCGTATGATGTAGTGGAATTTTCACCACTGCAAGTAGTCATAGTACTACATTTTACATGTGGTGAGACAACTTCCATAGCGATATATATAAATGTGAGATATTCATAGTGTGACACACAAACAGTCCCATTATTCACTGTTTCATTACTTTTATCAACATTCCCTCACTTCATAATCACCTTTTGAAAATACACATGTGTGACGGTGTGCTGAACAACATCACGCTGCACTGTACAGGTAAGTATAGGGTTTGCAAGGCTGAATACAGACACACTACACAGCAATTGAGTTTAACTGGGAAAAGTGGGTCATGAAGACTACAAGGCACATTCTGAACTTGTACATTGAAAAAAACAAAAAATAATAATAGGACACTTTGCATTGCACACCATTTAGGTCACTAGAATATCCTCCCACCATGTCATGTTTTTGGGGGGATTGGGTATGTGCAGTCATCAATGCATTGCCACCCTTGCAAGGTCACGGCACATATATAGTCAATAATGTCAACAGTGATTGGGCCCCCCACAACAAACAAAAGAAAGTGTTACTGGCTTGGCACCGAAGGTGTATTGCGCACACCCCACACAATTCAACATTTGGACTAAGTATGCCAACAGACAGTGCGCTCCCCCTGTCACACAGTGAAACAGCAAGGTGTAGTTATCAACACGAGCATTAATCACCACAAATGTTGACAACCATATGGTACTTCTCAAGCATGCAGATAATAGCAACAACAGATTTCACTTACGTGGTGGGCTGGCGCCAGCTTCCTGCTTCACCTCCACTTGCTCAACAGCAGCAGCTTCCCCGGGCTCTATTAAAGCAAAGAAGTAAAAAAATGATCACATTAATAGATGAAATGTCAAGATAAAAGACTTTTTCTTTAAAGCATTAATTTCTAATACTACATCATTCATACAACTATCATATGAACACATATTTCTTTACAAAAACATCTGTCTCTTCAGCTAGATGTATGTTCTTAAGTCAGTATTACATGCATATAGCAATCTCTCATCTGCAAAAGTCACACAAAGTTGAAATAATGACACCATGTGTATATCTTTCCAAGACTAATGTCCATCAATCCACAACACTTAATATAAGAAATCCATTTTTTTCCTGGTGCTTCCCTAACACTGTTTCTTCAATAATGTTTTCTCTGAAGAAAACTCAGAAATCTATTATTGGTAGTATCCAGTGCAGAAGAAGCACTGCCTACCATCAATGGCAATAGTTATAACATTCTCATAATGCATATTTGTTACACAGAAACATATTAAAACATTAAATGTACCTTCAATTGACACACATGTACACCTAACTATATGACAATGTGTTTGTTAAACAGTTTTAAAATGTGTGTTACTATAATAAGAAGAACACAAACATTACTATTATGTTACTCTTCAGTCAATGACCCTCTAGCTGAATATGGCAGTCGCTTATGTGTTATTAAGCATATTACCCATACAGGGTATCACAACACATTAACAAACATGTAGATACTCTATGCTGTCAAGTAATAAGTATAACAATTATAAAAATGAAACATTGGCAGCAGATATAGAAATACTAAGTGAATAAGATCTAGGAACATGTCGTAATTTGCAACAGAATTGGCTATCTATTACTCATTGTAGATAAAACTCACCACCAAAAGTAGCAGAGGAGAAGACATCCCCACAACACCACATGTACCGCTATGGACATACATCCATTGTCACATTCATGAAGAATAGTATCTCAGTCACATGTGTAGTGATACCAGTTTGTTATGCTAGTACAGGATCTTGTGCCATGCTGCCACTGCAGATTCACTAGAGTTGGTCAACACCTTTTAAAGTATTGGGTGGGATATTCAAAGGGTTGCACCATGCGCAATACAGTTGCAAATCTGCAACTCCGAGTGCGCCATTCTGCGATATTCAATAGGAGACAGTTGCACCACAGAAAACAGGCTGAGCAACAGCACAATGCAAATGAATGCATGCTCAACTGGAAGGGAGAAGCATGCATGAACTCCACAGCCCGATATTCAGGAGCTGTGCAGAGTTGTCATGGGGTGCAACCCCAACCTGCGCCATGACTTGGAGCAAAAAAAAGCCCTGAAGTCGATGGCCACCCACAGCTGAGCTGCTGCATTGCAGGGCACAACACATCAGCTGCCACCTCTGCCTGGCCCCCAAACCAGTCCCTGTGCATGCCCTGCACTCTGATCGCAGGCAGCGTACTGTAAATTCCACCCACCACCCCCACTGTCCCGACCGCGGGCATAGTGTACTCCCCCCAACACCACCAGATCGCGGGCAGCAATGTGGCTCACCCCCCAAACGTATCCCTGGTGGTCCACTGTACCGAAATGGCCAATTGCGGACAGCAATGTGGGTCCCCCAACCGAACATATCCCTGGTGGTCCAGTGGACCGAAATGCCCAATTGCGGGCATTAAGTTAAATACCCCCCGAACGTATCCCTGTTGTTCCAGTGGACCAAAATGGCCGATTGCGGGCAGTAAGTAAAATTACCCCCCCTCCTCCTGAATGTATCCCTGGTGCTCCAGTGCACCGAAATGCCTAATCGTGGGCAGTAAGTTTAATAACCCCCCTGAATATACCCTGGTGGCTGGTGTGTCCCCACCCCATCCACCCACAAACCACCACCACCGCTGCCCCCACAGGTGGCAAGCAGCAGCATCCCACACACCTGCTGCCTGTGACTGCCCAGTAAGGGCTGCACAATGATTGCTGCAGAGCAAGAGGCAATGGGCATGCAGCCCATACTGTACACTTGACAGTCAGATTTGTGAATGAATTCATTCTTTCAAAATCTGGACTGTCATCTCGAATAGAGCTGCATGCCCTAACTCTTCCTTCACCAATGCGTGCAGCCCTGCACGGACAATCACTCACGGGCGGGCGGGGTGGCAGGCGGGTCAGATGATACCACCCACCGCCGCCGGGGGAGCAGGGTGGTGGGGCTTAGCTGGTGAGGGGGTGGCTGGCACAGTAGCCACCGCGCCATGTTTGGGGAGGTTATTAAACTTACTACTCAATCGGGCTTTTCGGTCCACTGTACCAGCAGGGATACGTTAGGAGGAGGGAAGGGGTTATTTAACTTACTGCCCATGACTGGCCTTTTCGGTTCACTGGACCACCAGGGATACGTTTGGGGGGGCCACATTGCTGCCCGCCATCGAGCTGTGGGGGGGGAATTGAACCATGACCGCAATTGGCCCAGTGAGGGTTGGCGGGGTATTCTACACTGTTTGTCCATGATTGGGGGTAGGGACATTGTTCCCCAACAGCTGCAGCCTTTCAGGGTGCGCACAAACCCTTGGAGATTGGGCGCACCTACATACTAATGGCATGCAAATCGCGCCATTATCAGATGCAAATGCCCCCCACCTTGCATGAATTAACCCCCATTTGCATGTCACCTTTTGAATATCAACCAGTTTTACGCGATGGCGTGATGGTACACTACACCACCGCAAGTTGAATGCTCGACTCTGTCAACTTGCGGTGGCACAAGTTCCAGTGCGCCATGCACAGTGGCTGTGGCTGGGGGGTGATATTCAAAGGAGTTGCTCAATAGCACAACTCCTTTGAATATCGCCCTGGACACACCCCTGTGCAACTATTTTGTGCAGCGCAATGGCTTGCGCCTATGAATGGCACCGTTTTAATATCCCACCCTTTGTGTCAGAAGAAACCCTCGTTTCTTATTTGTAAACACCATTACAGATTTCTAATAATAAACTCTTACCATCGGAGTCAATCACAATGACACTTTCTGTGTCCGACTGACCACCCTCCACAGCTTCAGTCTGTGCTGGTACTACCTCGTGAGAAGCAGGGGGAGACCTCCGATGTTCTAGCATAAAGCAAACAAAAAAAAAATGTAAGTATTAGATGTGAATCACAGTACAGTTTTGACAAACTTGCAACAACAGTAAATCAGCCACGACATACATAACATTGCTTCTCATTATACAGCCCACAAGCATTATGGTCACATATTCCAATAATAATTGTATTTTTGTGTGCGGGGGGCACAGCACACCATTATCTACATAGTCTGTAACTGGAGGAGCAGCAAACAGTATTGATGTGTACATTTGTACATGTCTCTCTGTCTTTCGGGCATTTCGCTCCACTGGACCACCAGGTATACGCTCAGGAGGAGGGGTGGGTTTATTACACTTACTGCCCGTGATCGGGCATTTCGGTCCACTGGACCACCAAAGATATGTTCATGAGGAGAGGGGTGGTTTATATAAGCAATAATACCTGACAGGGTGGGTGGCATTGCTCTATACCGTACCACCTAGGGGCGTAATGAGGCCCAACGGAGGGCCTTATAGGTCCTGGAAGGTCCTGTATAGCCCAATACCACCCACCCTGGCATGGGTATCTTAGCAAGCTGTGGTTTGTGACTGAACAACAGCACAGTAAATAAATGGCAGAATTCAGGTACTTGTTTTCATTGTGCATCCTTACATATAGTATTAAGTATTTTAAAAAAGGGTGTGAGAAATACAGCTTTCTGATTGGTAGCAAACATGCTAGTAGCTGTATGTCAATCTTTGATTAACATATATGTGGAGACTAATCACAGGTAAAACAATGTTCACACTATTAACAAAATATTGGTATGATAATACTATTAAGGCAGTCTCAGTTTTATATTAATGGTCACCTAATCACCCATTAGTGAGGCATACCTTTTCGGCTGTGCCTCATGCACACTACACCCAGTAAGCGGTGATTTACTGTGATACATTATTCCTGCTCATGTCTTATTGCTTAATCATGCAGTATACAATTATTGTTACAAATTACGAATACATGCACATCCATTATGAAACATTGTGCTGGTTTACTTATAGTGAGTAAAGCGCTCCCCACAGCTGGCTTGCCAGCAGCTAAAAGCCCATATCCGGTAGTACCAGCACGTATCATTGTCGGTGTCCCCTCACGCTGCTTCAAAATGTAAAAGCGTTGGTAGCAACAGCTTCCACTTCCGCTTTAGCTGCACAATAGTCTTATTTTTAACACAAAAACTATGTGCAGATAGCTGTTATCGCCTCCACATCGAATCCAGTTTCCAGTTTGTACATCATCAACACCTTCGCATTACCTCTAGCCTGGACCCGCCTCAAGCAGTGCACACACCTCTCGCAAGGTCCACTGCCTCATTATCTGATTTTAGGATTGTCTAGTTCTGAAATACAAACAGAAACAAATATCTACATTAGTATCATCTAACAATATTAATCATTTCTTAAATGAATTCCATATAATACTTATTAAATTAAAGATCACATGTCCTTCAACATAGCAGAAACACACCTCAGTAACATTATACAGGGCCAAGAAAGGAATTCAGCCACCTCAACAGTAACAACAACTGCTGCTACACTATGATGTGCCACCACCATGTTATCCAGTAGTCTCAGGGGTGGGGAGCTACTGCATTGAACATGAGATTGTACACACCACCACATATCCATGTCTACTACACTGAAGTGTTCACACAGCATATCAAAGTGATGTTAAACACAGATGAACCACACATTGCAGAACTGTGCACACACCTACAAAGACACTTAATAAATGTGAAGACAGCTAACAAACCAATTGAAAATTAAATAGTATGATAATTCTGTTGTGCATTCATGGTAGCCTATATACTAATCACTACCCATGTCTGCTACATTCAAAACAACTCTATTTCCTGACATACCAGTAAAGAAATGTATACATTCAACAGCACCACTGCATTTTATTGTTGTTTATAAAATGGACCTTGGAAATCCAGCAATCCGATTGGCTACTACATCTTCTGAGCCGTGTCCTTATCAGAAGATATAGTAGCCAAACGGCACTTACTGCCACTTCTGAGCCCAATAGCAACAAAAATCAGTGAGCTCTGCAAACAGTAAACACAAACACTGACTAGCAGAGCTCACTGAAGCTGTCGTGCCAGCACCTAAAGCACCCGGAAGAGCGACACCGTAACCGTAGCCCCCCCAGCAAAACTTCATTCTGGAGTAGTACCACTTAACAGTAAAATACATTTTTTTAAGTACCTGTCACTCCACAACCTGAGCTTCTCTGCTAAATACAGTATGTAAACAAACTGAACCGTGATAAGACAAGTCAACTGACTGCGAGCTCCGACTGATTCCCCTGCTGCGAGGACATGGCTTTTAAATCACAGCTCGTATATTCTTATCTTGATTACAACACACAAAAAACCCACTAACCATCTCTGTAACCCAATGGGCCTCACATTATCATTATAGCACCCAACCTCACCCAAAAAAAACCAGAACCGTGATCTCGAAACTCCACAGCTCTCTCTGACGGACACATAAAAGCAGTCAATCCACACCTATCGACTTTGATCAAGTTTTACTGATATACTAAAAAGAGTGTCTCACATTCAACTTCAGAAACAAAAGCACATACAATACAAACATAAATATTATCCGGAAATCTTCTCACAGCACAGACTGCGATCTCAAAGTTCACGAAAAAAGCGAAAATGCAGGAAGTAACTGTTCAGCAGTCCTCAGTCACTGCACTATGGACACAAAAATCTTTAAAATAAAATAAAAAAAATCATCTCTCCTCTGCTCTATTAACACTGCACAGCATGAACATTTCCAACATGACTACTATCTGTGTGTATGTGCCGGGGAAGAGGGGACACACACCATGCAGTGCATCACACACCACAGTAAATGCAGAAATAGAGGGACTGTTTTACCACTGTCCTTATTAAAACCTCAATTTAAAACTATTTTGCAACTTTTTACTCTTTTTATTTTTTATTAAATGCTTACTTAGGGGTCCATTTATAAGCGCAATAACTACCTCCAAGGTGTGGGTTATCTCCTGATAGAAACACGCCCAGGTGCATAAGGCACTTTCGGTGCAAAGGCGCCTCATGCCTAACAATGCACCTGGGAGTGCTCTTATCGAGATAACCCACACCTCATCGTGTGTTATTGCTTGCTTCACACATACCATACTGTGACAACTACAACACTGTAAGACCACAGTAAATGCTACACTCATTTAACATACTCAAACTATATACAATTATAAAAAGGGTCTCAGAAATGCTGCAATCTGATTGGCTCTTAGGATTCCAACAACCTTACATCAATCCATGTTATACTGTCATGTACAGCCTGATCACCATGGCACATTGATTCTTCCTGTCAGCATTCCATCCTGTGGCACAGCTGAATGTGTGGAATGATGCATTCTGGTTTTCAACCACCATTCTTAAACTGCTGCTGTAAGAACTACTTTATTAAAAATCTCCCTCTAAATGAGGTAAACATTCATAGAGGATACTTTTAACACTTTTATTTTGGGAAACATTTTTATAATACCAATAAGGCACTCCCATGAGTTACATTAACAGTCAGTTAATCACCCCCTAGGGGCAATATGGCACTCGGTTTCACCTTGTACCACATTACACCCATAGGGGTGATTACAGACACTGTAACCTAATCGCCTGTTGCTTAAATGTTGAGACATAACAACATCATACAATTGTGAAATGACAGCAACAGGGTAAATTACTATTGCTGTGTCTCCACTATTATAATATAGCAAACCCATATATGTGCCATGTGTTAAGTGATGCATACAGTTGATCTATTTTTTGACCACATTTATATGGTTCTGAAAGAACCCTTTGTATAATCCTGTAATATTTCCTCAAACAGTCTGACAATCTTAAAGGACTTTGAGGATTCCATCTCGAAGGTCTCCCAGAAAATGGCAATTACCAGCATCAGCGAGAAATGCACATCTGGTAGAATAGCCAATCCTTACAGTATTTAATTTCTGGGTGACGTATAGTATGCATTCCATGCATGCGTGAAAAACAGTTATCTGTACATTTACTTTCCTCGAGCTCTGTCAATCAGATACATATGATGTTCTCTTGCCAAACTCGCTCTGTAATATCTGAAAACATGATAATACAGGCAGGCAACATAGACATAATAGAAGCAAAGGTCCAATTTTGCCTCTGTAACTAAATCTACCCAGCGTTTTGAGCCCAAATCATTGCCTCCAAGATGTAACTTGACCACCAGGTCAGGAGAGTGAGTTATCAAAAGTCTGTGTGCATGGTTGGCATAAGATGTTCCCCATCCTCATGCCACCATGATAAACTCATCTTACATAGCAATTGGGAGCTGTAGGTCCCTCCCAAAATTACTATGAACTGCAACTCAGCTGCTCGTCTTATGTAACTGCTTCCAACTAACCACAAAAATCCTTTATATTCTTGCCATTCTAAGTTGTAAAACTCAGAACTGTATAAGAGCACATAGAAAGTCAGTATTCACCCTGCAGTGACCAGACAGCACTAAAAATCAAACTAATATTTTCCCTCCTTATTTCAAGGTAGCTTCACTGGGTCCAGACAAAACACTAAATCAAATAAAAACATTCCTGCTGCTCTGGCTTCATTAACAATGTAACTGATGCATTCAGTATTACTACACTATGTTCCTGCAAAATCTGGAACCACTGACAACTGGGAAAATGCATCCTCTTCATAGGCAGTTTTAAACAATTACAACATCAGAAACAAGTCTGATTGGTTCCATTTTCTCATTGAACTCCACGTGCACCTTCCTATCTACCTCCATTTGCAGCTGTATCTGTACAAGTTAGTACTGAACTGATTTCTCACTTTAAACTATTTTCTCTTAATAATACAGCATGTTAGATAATAACAAGTTACATAATGAGATTAAGCATATAAAAACGTTTTGATTAATAGTATTTACATGTAGTTATAAGTTTATTTAATACTAGAAAAAATCATTTGAATATAGACTGTACTTACAGTTTCAAACTGCTCTCTCAGCAATATTGAAAATGGCTGCTGTTTACTTCTTGTTCAGTGTTGTCCATCTCTGATTGGTTCTGAGAAATGGCTGACAAATCTTAAATTACATTAAGTAGACCCTAGCTGTCACTCAAACACATTGTTTTCTGATTCGATAATGAATATTTTGGCACTCCCAAGTGTTAGAGTAATTTTACTGTCGAATGCATGAAAGTACATTGCGACACTTCACGATAACACGACAGTAAAATTTCTTAAATGTCGAACTTCGACAGTATTTTGACCATACTGTCGGATGCGAAAATATTTGTGACACTTTCGAATGCACGAAAGTACTTTTTGCGAAACTTTCATGCTCACGAAAGCAGTTTTTCAAGGCTGTCTATTTATTGCCACAATTTCAGATTTAATGAGAAAATAGCTCAATTTTCAATTATAAACACATTATGTGCTGCATAGCTGCTTTGAACTCAGTACACTTCAGAAATTTAACATTTGCAATGTTCCAAGTGTGCATAACAACTGTGCAATGCACACTTGTGAAATATTCTCATAATTTGCACACCTAAATGTACAAACCATAGCCATTTTAAGACCTCTATATAACAATGTCACTCTGATTTTTATACATTTGTACCATATAGTAATTTCTCACATCAACTGAGGCAAAACACAGCACATAGCAAACACAATTTTGACAAGATGTCATAAATACAATCTGTACTATTCATAAGGTTGTGTGTTAAAAACAAAATTTTTCATTCTCAACTGAAAAGCAGACAATACTCAAACTTACAAGTACACATATGGAACTACAGTCGCAGCTTGTAAATCGAAATGTTTCAAATTCTCACCAATTTTCAACATGTTCATTTTAAGTCTGCTCATAAACACTGGCACTGTAATTTTGTGACTGTACCCTACAGTGATTTCATCAATCAACCGGCATTGCACAGTACATGCAGAAAAACATTTTGCATGTTGTTAAAATAACAGCTCAATAGTCATGACAGGATACTAAAAACACAATGTTGACAATATGCAGCAACTATTGAAATTTGGTTAACATACAACCATACTTAACTGGCTAACAAAGTCACACAACAGTAATATGGCATGTTCCCTCTAATTGTAAACATACTAATTGTAATAGTTTAGTAATGAACTATCACTCTCAAGTTTGGTCTACCATATAGTGGTGCTTATGACTATGCCATGACATGCCCATTGGAAAACACATTTCATCCACATAAACAAATTACACCTATCCTAATCATAAAACACATGTGAAAAAAGCTTTTAAATGTGGACTAGAAACTGGAACCTGACTACAGTATTACCTACCAGCTGCAATGTACATTCATAAAAACTGGCCTTGGTTATGGTTTCCTGGTAAACATGTAACACAATTCTATCAATACACACTATTATAAGAAATTTACTATGACCTATTCTAAAATGTTTTTTCTCTGTCTCTCATACAGGTGCTGATACTTCTTTAAGATTGCTTACTGTCCTATCAACCATAATAGTAAAATATGCCAACTAAATACAGGCGTAGATGTGTCTCAAAGCAGTATAATAGTACTACTGTTGTATAAAGCAACAAACAAAACAGTAAAAGCACACAAAAATGAACATCGACAGACCTTTACTGCAACAGCCCCATCAAGTCACTGCACAACCAAACGAAATTCCTTGAGAAAGAAAAAAATGTATACCATCACAAATGTTGTAGATCTCTGGATGAAACACAACTTTTTGAATCAACCATCAAAAACACTCAAAACAATGCAGTAAACTCACAACAGTGATTTACAACTCAGAAAGAAAATATTCTGATCACTAGCAAGTGGCTAAGATCGAAGACTTATAAACTAACAATGCTCTTGACACCCCAAAAGAGCAAGGTCAGCTTTCTCCAATGAATTCGTCGAAATCGAACTTTGTCAACAAACACTGTTGTACTACAGCGATGTGGCATAAGATATTGCGATCCTTGGGCTCAATTCAGGAAACTTGTATATGCCATAAAAAACTTCAACAGTAACCCTTGTTTGACTGTTGACAACTATCATGTTTTCACAGGACAGTGGCTGCACACAGCACTCAGGGCATATTTCTGGGAAGGTCTTATCATTACTTAACAAAAATACCGTTCACTATTGATGAATCCGACAAACTAACAAATGTCCTCAGTATCTCTGATGACAATCAATTGGATACTGATGATGAGTGTGATCCAACCACAGTCTTCAATAAACGGCACTGTCTGGCATGGCCATGTGATGACACCTGCAACCGTAGGCGATCGTCATTTGAAAAACTAGAACACTTTGTAAACCTATTTGTAGTAACAGATAGCAAAGACAGACATAAACTGTTTATAAAAATTGACCATTGTGAAATCCAGCACATACTGGACTCATGGGTCACTCTTGCATGTCTCGATACTGGTGTTTTGTGTATTTTTCACAACACCGGATGTTACCCGAATTGCATCAAACAGGTATCTGGCTTTGTCTACAGAGTATATGAAGTAAAGCGAGCTGTACATCAGTACACTTGTTTAATGACTTGTGCAATCAGGTGACATGCAGGGTGCCATCACTTTCCTAAAAAACTGCAACACATTACTTCTGTCCAAAACAACTAATTTTCAGTATAACACTATGCAGAAAATCTGTTTCAGTGTTGAAAATGACATTCTGAAACAGTATGGGAAGAAATTACTAAGTTTGAGGTTGCAAAGTCTCAAGTTGATTCTGTATGTGTCATACACCCGTTTGTGCTACCAAAACAAACAGTCACAGTCAACCTAAATCTTGTCACCATACAATGACATGTGGTTCAGACAGCAGCATTCTTGCTGCTCAATCTATTTAACACAATACACCATTGCTACAAACACTGTTTTCAAAAGTGAAGTGTAACACTTGCCAGCAAGGTCAATGCTGAATAACAGCAAACAGATGTTACACCAAGTGGAATTCAACGTGAATATGTTTGAGCGCATTCTAATTCAGACAATGAAACCATTCCAAGCGATTCGTCTGAACACAAAAATAAGACATTCAGAGAAAAGCATTTAGATCTCTAAAGGTTCTGTGATGTCTACCACTTCCTCTACAGGAAAATGTTCAAGCAATCTCAACTGAAAATAACGGTAATTCTTGTAAATTGTGCCTACAAGGCCAGGTCATCTGGCAAGATGTTGTCAATATGCAAAGGTAGCTTGCTCTGCTTATTTAAAGTAACAATCCCTTCTATACCAACCGCATGATCAGATGGCCACTCTCTGTCCAACATGATCTATTAGAAAAAAGTAGCCAATCATTGAAGGTCCAATACACAACAAGTGACAATGTGTATGAACAGTACAATTCACCCACTACAGAGAGATCATTGGAGACAACAACCACCTCCTACAAATGAAGCAGGTGGAGGTGAGCTGTCAGCATTTGGGAGGCAAACTAGAAACCGCTGTTTCCCAGACCATTTCCAAAAGGTCAGGTGGATGCCTAGATGAAAGAAATGCGTGTACAGGTGCTGAGTACCGCACTAGCGTGTCCTCAGTAAAGATACAAATTCAGATGTAACATACAGTACCATTCCATCCCTCTGGGAGGTGAACTTAATTCTGTCTCGTCTATAGCACACACCATTAGTCTAACAAGTCCACTAGATAGATAACAGCTGCTCAATTTCTGAAATAAAACAGAAGATGAAAATGTGCAAATGAATCTGTCTTATACTTTCCAGTCTCACTGGCACCAAGAATGGTATCATGAACCTCTGAGTGATGACAATGCTGCGGTATGATGCAGCCACATGGTTTGTCACATAGTTGTGCTAAATATGCCTGGGACCGAACTCATTGAACTGTTGAAGTGGGCAAATTCTGATGTCGAGCATCTCGCCGATGACTATTGGAGAAAGTGTGTTCCCCAGTCCTGTGTCTGTCACAAGACATTTTCAAGCGGTTCCATGACACTCTGACTCATCTTGTCAAGGACAATCCTCCTCTAGGTATTGTGGAACACTACTTTTGGAGGACAAATATCAACCACAGTGCCCTATATCCATATGTTATTGTGGATCAAGGATGCTCCGCATTGGTGAACATAAAAGCAGAAGTGCTATCACTCATCAAAATATATCGCATCACATTCAGAAAAGTATACGTCTACTATAGAGTTGGTACAAAAGTTCCAGTGACATGAGCACAAAAATGCCTCAGTAGTAAAGAACAAATCTAATTGGTACACACAATATGGCTTTGGTTCCTAGCGAGTTTGTCAGAATGGTGCCATGAATGACCTTTTCTCAGCAATGCGACACCACGCGAAGGCAAAATCAACCAAGTATACAGTTGCAGAGATGAAAAGGAGTATCAATCAATACAAACCAACTCTTCTCTAATGTGGCAAGCAAACATAGATGTTCAGTTTGGCTGATAACTCCTGGCCCTGGTTTGATACGTCACTTTGTACATAACAAACATGAACGACTAGCTTGCAGATCTTTGGGAAATATTGCCACTTCAAGCAAAAGCCAGCATCTCAGCTGGTCATTGGGTTTGAAAACTCTTTCACACAGAGAATGTGGTGAGCCAGTGACGGTTAATGGACACATCTGCAGGAAGTCTGATGCTGTCGTTTCTCAGTGTAAACTACAAAGAAACAGAAGCGTGTACTGATTCCTCAGCCAAAATTGAGGCTAGCTGTCAATACCTTCTTCAAAACATATCTTGAAGAAGAACCTGATAGATACATGCACTACTGCGTAGACACAACAACATGGATAATGTGTCTCTTGGGGTGACTAAGTGGTATATGACTACAGACGAATTGACACCTGACTCAACATACCACATTTACAAGGTCAATGGACTAGATGTGTCTCGTGAAGGACCAAGTCATAACTTAGATCTGCAAACTCCATCTAGGCATCAGAGACAGAACAATACTACTTTGCTCTCCTATTCCTATTTAGACCCTGGAGAACTGGTCTGAATTAAGGTGACTGTGACACATTAGAAGAGCAGTTCAATCTCACTTATGAGAATTTCCAAACTGGTACTCACAGACATATATGCAAAGACTAGGGGCGAGAAAGAACGGCTTGAGAGCACCAATGGGCGTGCAGCCCTACCGCTGGCAGTCAGTCGGCGGGCGGGCGGGCGCAGGCGGTGGGATGCTGCCGCCCGCCGCTGCTGGGGGGAGGGGGTGGGGCTTCATGGGTGGGTGGGGTGGGGACACTAGGCACCAGGGATGTGTTCGGGAGGGTGTTTATTTAATACCATCCCGCTGATCGATTTTACGGTCCACTGGACCAACAGAGATGTGTCTGGGAGCTACATTGCTGCCCACGATCGGGCTGGTGGGGGATTAAACTATGCCCGCGATCGGGCCAGTGGGGGTGGTGGGGAGGATTCTACACGTTTTGCCCACGATCGGGCTGCAGGGCGCCGGTCCTGATGTTGCTGCCTGGCAGGGCGCCAGGCACAAGTCCTCGATTACGCACCTGCATGCTAATGGCATGCAATGGAGCTATAATCAGATGCAAATGGCCCCCTGCACCTTGCATGAATTATGGCCCCATTTGCATGTCACCTTGAATATTGGGATTTTGGCGCATGCGAATGGTACTTGTGCCACCGCAAGTTGAATGCTCCACTCTGACAACTTGCGGTGGCGCAAGTTCCACTGCGCCATGCACAGTGGCTGTGGCCAGGGGGTGATATTCAAAGGAGTTGCTCAGGGGCGCAACTCCTTTGAATATCGCTCTGGACACACCCCAGCGCAACTATTTTGTGCAGCGCAAGGGGTTGCTCCACAAAATAGCGCAGTTTGAATATCTGGCCCTTTGTACCTAAATTTCCACAGTGAGAGCTGTGCTTCCCGCTCAACGATATCATGTAGGACTGTGGAACACAGAGCCCTTTCAAATGTTTACATTTATCAAATAATAGAATATTGAAAAAATACCTATGTGGCTACTTTTCTAAGAAAGGGGGTAGTGGCATGTGAAATAGTCATTTGCAATAATTGGAATTTTCCTTTAAATACATTCTTTTAACAGGACTGTTCCTTTATCAGTTACTGCTTTCAGAGGGCCTCACTACAAAAATAAGTACAGTGTAGTATGAATATAAAAGAGTGCATGGAAATTGCATTCATTTAAAATGTTTATTCTTTTACAGATCTGAAAAAAGACATATACATACTGTACAGTATATAAGAAATACGTGACTGGTTGGAGTGGAGTGGCATATTTATCTACACACTTGTGAGTGGTAAGGCCCATAACTCATGAGTAAGTTATAAATGTTATTACCATTTATGTGTGGCAATAAATGTGTAATTACACTTCAAACCCATCAGATCTTTCATGCATAACACACTATTTTTAATGTTTTATTGGTATTTTTCTTGGCTTAAAACTGTCTTTTTCCTTTCACATACTATCTGACCAATTTTTCTCTGGGTTTTATTTCCAGGTTCTAAATGAAAATAACATGCTTTAAGTAAAAAAAATAATATGTGTTGAAAGTGAAAATAATTTATCCTAATTATTTTAAAAATGACATGATTTACCTAATGTATCCAAAATAACATGATTAGTTTACCTAATGTATTCAGCAATGATGTGGTCTGGCTGCCTAGCTGTCTGTCTGTCTATCAGATTCAAAAAGAACCAAACAGCTGTGCTAGAGTGAAAAGGTGGAGAGGTGCTACCAAAAGGGGCGGCTACCCCATAACTAGCCTAAGTACTGTATAACCAAGAACAACTCAGCTGCACACAGGAATACAGAAAAACAAAGCCTACACACCACATGCTAGACACAGGTTTCAAAGTTTAATTGCCAAAATGGCACCAAAAACCAGTACAAGTGTACAGACAAAGTGCTTGCCACACAGTGAAAACTACCCCAGCACTTTGGCTCGCCAGGCTTCATTCAGGAGGGAGAGGATCCCCTGATAAAGCCTGTGAGGCAAAGTGCTGGAGTAGTCTCCATTGTGTGAGAAGCACTTTATTTGTACACTTGTAATGTTCTGGTTTGTGGTGCCATTTTGGCAATTAAACTCCAAAACCTGCATCTGTGTTCATGTGTGCAGCTAAGTTGTTTTTGGGTTCATCCATCTAGCTATCAATCTACACAGAGTACACTTCTTTCATCACAATTAAGTGAGACTAAATAATTCATGAGTGCACGAGGGGCTAACTATATCTGCGTGAGTGGATTACTTTAGCTCAAACTGTAGGTTGTTTCATTGATGGATCTTTTTTCTGCTGATGGTATCTTGTATCGGAACATCGATGCATCACAGCTGATTTAAACTGTTTGTGCAGCTGACTGGTTATCTCAAACTCTAAGTGAAGACAGGTGTTATCTTTGAATTCTAAGTGAAGATACGATTTGTATCTTTACTCATGTATTACCACCTTCGGTATTTGTCAGGCTGTCTTTGTCTAGCTATCTAGTATATATATTAAATGTATATTACATGGATGGATCCTCATACTCATGGAAATTGCCATCAGGTGTTTCCCTATATCTAATGGTAATCAATTATCCAACTAACCACAACCATTTATTTAACAACTTAATAACACATTGACATCTGGGGAACACAGTACAAGGCACCTTATTACAACCTTATTAACACATCAAAATGCAACATTAACACATATAACTTACAGAATAATAGCTAGGTAGCTGGTTATAATGAGAGTTTTACACACACCCGAGGTGTGGGAAGCCACATAAACCCCAAGAGCAAAGCTCAGGGGGTTTATAAAGGCATCCGATGCTGAGGGTGTGTGTAAAAGTTAAGTTTTACACAAATTCTCAGCCTGTATTTTACATAATTGCTAGGGAGCACTTTTTTACCACAGCAATTATATAAAATATAAATACATCATTGTTTAACCATGGTCCAGTTGAGATGAAGCATGGTCTGCTGCTGAGCGGCTGCTGAAGCTTTCCATTGATTTTTTCCGATGGTTTAAACAAGCATTATGATGACAGGCCAGTTTGGCTTTTTTTTTTATTTACTTACCACCGAGTTCTAGTGGCAGTGAACTCTCCAGCGCTGAGGGAGAGAAGAGCAGCAGCTGGCATGCGTGGATGGAGGGAAACCTGGCGCATGTTTGCCATTATAACCAGCTGGTTATAATGGCAAATTATAACCCAGTTTCCCTATGGGAAAAACACTCGCCAGAAATTATAGCCATGTTAGTAACACATGTAACAATTATTAATACATGTAATAATCACCCTAAAACCTCAGAACCGCTTACAAATTCAGCCCCAAAAAGCAATAGAATGCAAAAAAATCTATATAGAAAATCCACCAAGCCTAAATCCTATCCTCTCACCAAACACCTCCCTCCAGCCTCACTTACAAAACAGCCACGTCCCTCAATACTTCAGCGCTGCCTCTTTTAAATGGGCAAGCTTCCTTGCTGCTGCTGACTGCATGCTGTTACCACTGATGTCCACGATGCTTCTGACCACAAACTTGGCACTGCTCTGACCTGTAGACACCAAGATGCTCTCTAGTGCCACACTTAATGCCCTGACCATTGTTCCTAACTGCACACTGTATGCCACACTGCACCACAGATCCCATGGCGCTCCCAAATGCCATCAGAACCTATGACACTAAGGACAGACCACTGTAGACATGCCTCATTTTATAGTAGGCTTCTACACCACCTAAAAAAGGGTAAACTTCCTTGCACAGCAAAAATGTTGCAACACTACGGCAAACTCATTTAGTCAGAAAAGGCAAAGGCAAGCCACAAAATTATCATAAAAATTATATATACAGTGGCGTCCCCCAGGATGAAATGCAATTCTACAGCATTTTGCAGCACTCTGCAGAAGACCTACTGAAAAAGCAGTGTGATTTCAATGGTAATTAGTCCCCTTTGTCGTTCAGGAAAATGTAACACTGCCAAGATAAAGTGAATGCCACAGTTTCCTGCATGACAAAAGGGACTAATTGCCATTGAAATGACATTGCTTTATTCAGTAGGTCTGCTGTAGCATATTGCAGATTGCATTAAAAGTGTGTTTCATCCTGGGGGACGTCACTGTACATTAAACACCAGCATATAAATATTTTATAAAACATCTCAAAGCAAAGTCCCATATATTCATGAAATATTGCCCTCCTGGGGCCTAACAAACTCATAAAGACCACTAAAATGTGTGGCTTAGGAGACTGTTAGCCTCTCAATAGTAATATTTCTGGTACATAACACTTTTCCATCAGATGTATTCTTT
Organism: Neoceratodus forsteri; assembly: GCA_016271365.2. NCBI lineage: Eukaryota > Metazoa > Chordata > Ceratodontiformes > Ceratodontidae > Neoceratodus > Neoceratodus forsteri. The sequence goes on along the minus strand of CM057455.1, from coordinate 1,726,934,750 downwards.
CTTTCTTTCTTTCTTTTCTTTCTTTCTTTCTTTCTTTCTTTTCCTTCCTCCTCCTCTAAAATAGGTGATAAAATCCTACCAATCTGATTGGCTGAGAGTATCACATGACTGTTCGCTTACCAGAGTACACCTGGACAGTTCAGAAGTAAATGATTTTTGACACTTCACAAATCAGTTTAGGACCTGTTTTATAAGTGGAATAATACACTTTGAGGTGTCTAGGCATGTTGATATAGAGACTTCTCCAGAGACATCTATATATCACAGCATGCCTGAACATCTTAGTAAATGTTATTTTATGATTGATAGATAGATAGACAGACAGACAGACAGATTAGATAGATATTTGGAAAGAGAGAGCAAAGGGGAGAAAAATAAATCCGTTATTTCAGTAGTGCAAGGAAACCCATTTTAATTTTAATATCTAACTCTTAAATCTGGGAGACATTCTGACTAATTCAAATAATGTTAAATTATTTGTACTTCTGTCTCAGAAATGCTACGTCTAATGTTTTGGATTGGTGTAGATGCAATATAAACCCACATTGTTATTATGAAAACACTGTACATAATAATGCTGTGCCCATAAAAACTGGAAGTTAACATTCTTTGTCATGATGTGAACTCCATTCTTCAGGAGATTAGATAAAAAAAATGTCTGTAGTTTGCCCAACATTATATTTCATATGGTAGTCTCTACGACGTTCAGAAATAAATGGTATACATTAGTCCCTTGAGCTAACTTGTTACTTTCTGTAAACCACATAAGAAAATCATAAAGATGTTCACTAACCAGATCCTAATTAAAACTGCATTAGTTCTATAGGTTCTCAGCAAGTCAAAGTAGCAAGACTGACAGCAAAGCAACAGCTACAGTTTTGTTTGCTAATGAAAATACACATAATTTACAGCATAATTAATGAGCAGTAGCACAGGACTTTATAACTAGCAAAGTCAATGAGTTTCCAGGACTTCACCATATGGAACCTTTTCAAGTAATAGTTTCAGTTTGCCACTTAATAGTATGTTATTCATTTAGTTTTATTAAGAGGCTGTCTTTCAGAGCTGCAAATTAGGCTAAGGCTGAGTATATGCATGCAGTTTCTTTGTGGGCACATGTTTATCTTGCTTTCAATGAAGCTACTATATATGACAAATATGTCAATACACTCCGTGTACAACAGCAGTCCATTCCATGAACAAACTGTCTACTACTTTAAATGAAAAAGATTAGCTGAGGGTTCTGTTGTCATTTAGTAAAAATAATATTTTTAATAGCTGTTGTCAAACAGTGGAGAATTTTTCTTTTTCTTTTTCAGTGTAATAGATTATCTTTAATATTTATTGTTAAATAGTGGAGTCTTTTTCTTTTTGGTGTAATAGAGTATCTTTAATATTTGTTGCAAACAGTAGAATCTTTTTCTTTTCAGTGTAATAGTTTCAGTATTTGTGTTCTCTTGCAAAAAGGGAAATAAAATGTTGTTTCTATAATTAGACATATTCATACAATTATGCAGCATGTATCAATCATTTGCACATACATTGATTATCCAAGGACCAGGCCACCTACAAAATTACTTACACAGTTGTTGCGGGAATAATGAAATAACTCAAACCATCATGACAGGTTTAAAAAAGCATTCAGTGTTAGAAAACACAATTTCTTAACATAAAGAGTATTAGAAATTGTTCTAGGATAATGTAATACAGCACTGCAATCAGCTGTTTTCAAATTATATAGCATCAGTTAATTATCACTGTTGGTACTTCCTAAGTTATGCTATAAAATTAAGCAATGCATTTATCTGCAATATGAAAACCGCTCAGCTTCAGAAATATGTAACTCTGCATTGCATTTTCAGAGTTCATTAGATATGTGAAGTTAAGGCAGCTGTGACAAATTCTATTTATCTAGTTGTGCTAGTTCCTTCCTTCCTTCCTCATTGAGAAATGTAATAGCAGTCAATTTTCAAATTTTATTTTTCTCCAAAAACATAGGCGTGAAATCTGAATCAAAAATATATTGTAATCTCATTTTTTACCATTCTACACACTTTATTGTTCCCATCACATTGTTCCGATGTGAACATAACTCACTTTAAAAAGCAGATTAAAAAAAATACACAGTTAAAAGATCAGCTTCAAAATTAAAAGCATCTTAGAAAAGATGCTTCTTGGCACCTGCTAAGTTTATGCTCAAACCTATTAACACTATAAATGTTATCAGGCAGTACCATAGTTTATCCTAGTCATCTCACCTACATCCTCTTCATCAAAGGAATTCATGCAAGGGAAGTAAACTGCCAGAGCCTCAAACGATGCAGAGAGGCTGATCCGGCTCTGGGACCTCAGTATACGAACTCCAGAGTTTGTGTTGTCTTGTCCTTGTCTGCCCATTTTGGCTGACCCGCCTTTCGCGCGGTACAGGATACGAGGCGTCTTGGCGGTTGAAAAAGCACTTGCTATCAGGAAATCTTCTAGGGATCCTTTTCCGTACTCTATCACTTAGCCACAAAGCTCCTACTTACACTTAAGGCACACTTCAGTGATAAGATGCATTGAAAATGAAACTGCGTTGTGAAAGAGGCTTCATTGTTTTGAGTAGAAAAGGTGTTCTTCATTACAGGACCCAATTAAGCATTTGCTTTTGAGCTCTGTCCACTTTGTGGATGAGATTACATATACAGCTACAGCTGTTGTCACCTTACAAATGGACTGTAAGAAACCATGGCTATATCTGGAACTCAGAGCCTGCCTCTTGTGCCGTGCTTACTTTAACAGCAGAGGGCTAAAATGCTGACTGAAGAGCTGGCATTTCAATCTACACCAATCAGAAGACAGGAAAAAAAGCCCTGTTAACATCTCCCTCCTCCCCTAGAAAAAAAAATCCCTTAGCAGCTAGTGCCTTTTCTCCTGTTACTGTTACACAAAAAAAAAACAAAAAACATTGTTGCAGTGCCCACTGACAGCTACACATTAGTGCATCACTTCAGCCCTTTAATTATGTGGGCAGGGATGTAAGCTGTTGATGGAGTACTGACAGCAGAATGTGCTCGTCACAACATTATGAACAAACTGCAGTCATGGACTGCTTACTTTCATGGATTAAATATGTGTATTAACTTAACCCATATTCATAGTTAGTGTTAAAAGGTAAAATGTTTTAAAGCTAGGGATGAAGGAACCTACGTGACCTTACTAAGAAGGCGTGGAAAGGCCTTTAAGCTTTACCAGAACCTGTTTATTTATTTTTTTGCTGCGTTTGCACCCTAGTCATCATTGGCTTAAACTGCACGGTCCTATACACAGATCGGAGACTTCAGCTCTTGGCAAGGCAAGGCAGTTTTATTTGCATGCTGCCCAATCCTGAGGGCTCCGGGCACCTCACAGTAAACACCACAATTCAATAAAATGCAATTCAGAATAAAATCTCTAAAGCAAAATAACAGAAATACAAATATATATAAAACAGCTAGAAAAATTACACAGCAGCACCAGGTCCAAACCTAGTGTAAACAAGTGAGTTTTCAAACATGGCCAGAAAAGGAGCATCTCTAACCTCAGAGGAAGTGAGCTGCAAAGAATCAGAGCAGCCACTCCAAATGCCCCATCTTTCACCCACCATTTCTACACCCTCACCACCCTGTAAGTACTGTCCCTGGTGACAGAATTCATCAAACCATGCTGCTCCTGCACAGGTGTCTGAATATTAATGGCATAAAGGAGGGCAGACAGTTGTCCAACCTTGGGTTTTCAATCAGAAGCTCAGGCCAGCCACAAAGTGGATCCCCTGATCTATGGAAGCAGGGGGTTGTGAGGTATGGCAGTTTAGTTGACCTGAGCTACTGTAACATATCCCTTCCACAATTATTTCAATTTGCATAACAGAGAACAAAGATAGCCAGACTGGTGGCATGGAGGGCTGAGGCACTGGGTGCCTCAACTCCTGCCACACCGGTGACCCAGGTTTGGGAATGGACATGTGTCGATGGGGGGCTGACTGGGGGAGGGGGGATTGGGCATCCTAGGAACAGCTCTCCTCCCCTTTGCAGGGGTACATATGTCACACCAGATGACTGCCACCTGGAGGTTCTGGGTGGCAGCACAGTGAGACGTCAGGGAAGGAGTCCCACCCACTTGACACTTGGAGGCATGGAGTTTGCATAATGCATCATTGCATGCACAGCTGGCCCAGGAAGAAAACTGGAGGAAAATCCCCAACTGTGGAACGATGAAGGCTCAGTCCCCTGCCAGCTCCACACTGGCGATTGGGATCTCCAGGTCCTGTGGCAGAGGAAGACTGGAAGAAAATAGTAAGTCCCAGGGAAGATGGGTGATAGGGCTGGGGAAGTGGTCCAGAAGGGAGCAGATCGGTTCAGCAGACAAGGAGCCAAATTTACTTAAAAAAACAAACAAACAAATAAATAAATAAGAACCCCTACTACCCAGATCTAAATAATGAAAGAGGGGAATAGAAATATATGGGCATTAAGAAGCTATGAACAAACTCAACAAACCACACTGGTTTTCTTCCAACATTAAGTACCTATGACTGCTTCTGGATCCTGTAAATCTGGGCAGTTTGTAACTTCTTTAATAGCAATCAAGAGCACACCCAGTCGAAGCAAGGTTCTGCCTGTATACTAGGTGTTCCTCAAAGGCCTCTTACGAGGGGTGTCAGGGACTTTGTGCAGCCTAACATAAGCCAGGCATGCCCCTACCCACCTCCTGGCTGACTGAATTTAGCTGCACATCTACATGGCTGTATCAGGCCAGAGAATACAGAATGGGGGCTGTGCACGTGAATGCAGTAGTGGCCAGAAAAAAAGGTACCCTTTGAATTCTACAGGAAATTAGGTACTGCATTTTGCAGCAACTTCATTATTTTCAGGGGGAAGCTAATACGATAGTCAGGGCACCTTAAAGAAGTACTACACCCTCATATCTTGTAAATGTTAGTATTTGTTTCTTTGTCAGCACACAACTCTTTTCATGTAGCTGTTGGAGATATGTGTGTTTGCCTTAGTTTATTTTCACTGTTCATACCAGTCACTTTAACTGTCCTGGGGTCTTCATTTTCTGGTTGTTGAAATCTCAGTGTACCTGAGAGCTGCATTAGCATTTGAGAACATGATGTATAAGCATCCTTTAGACCTCACAGTATGCCTGTCTGCTTACTTCAGATTCAACAGAACAAGTTACAGCAAAGTGTGAAATACCACATTTACCTTCAATTTGCTTTGCAAACTGTCTTATATGTAATGCAGGGTTTTTCCCCTTTAAATTGAATTCAGTCTGTGTGTTTCTACAGGTTTTTCTCAGGTTCTGTGTATTTTCAGCATAGAGACATATGGTGTAAATGGGTGCTGTGGCACCATGTTCTCATATGCTAATGCGGATCTCAGGAACAATGAGAATTCAATAACCAGAAAATGGAGACCCTAAGCCTAGTTACAGGAGATGGTAAAAACAAATATATCCCCAACAGCAGCATGAAAAGAGTTGTCTGTTGGCAATGAAACAAATAACATTTATGAGATATAAGGGTATAGTACTCCTTTAAAGGGAACTTTTTCGTTAAGCTTGCCGCATCGCATAAAGGCGTTTTGGAAGAGATAGCACTGGAGGTGTGCCTCTCCCATCAATGCACTGCTCCTTGAGCAGGCGTGGCGGTCCTGCACCAATGGGTGCAGGAGCTCAATATGACAGCGGTGTTCCTCTGCTTCAAGGAAAGCACCGCTGCCATACTGACTTACCGCAATCCTGACGTCCCCCCCTCGGCGTCACGCTGCCCCAGCGCGTCACACCCCACAGCTTTGGTGCCACAAACTTTGTTTGCCGGCGAGTGCCCAATCCCCGTCGGCTCCGGCCCCAAACCATCCTGCTGCCATGCTGGGCCACCCCAGCGTGGCAAGCGATCCCTGCTTTGTTTTGCCGGCGAGGTGCCCAATCCCCGTCGGCTCCCAGCCCCGTAGTTTGCCGACGGGTGCCCAATCCTGTCGGCCCTCGCCCCCCCAGTCATCTTGTGCCACGCTGAGCCACCCCAGCATGGCAAACAGTCCACGTTGTCTTTTTTTTTTTTAACACCTGTAAATAAAAGCGGTCCCACGGCATGTCTCCCAGCCCCCTCCACAACCCGCACCCACCCTGCGCACCCAGCCTCCCCACACCCCACCCCATACTTACCTCGGACTCCGGCGTGGCGATCTTCGGTGGACCGGGAACACGTCTGCACTCTTCAAAGCGACCGCGAACTGAGGAAATGCCGGTAAGCTGTATAATGGGCTAGATAGGGGGGTTTCAACTTTACTGCATATCTCAGTCATTTTTTGGAATTTTTGCACCAAATTTTCAACATGGGGTTTGGGACCCCTTCTCATGAATGATGTCACTGTCATGGCGTTCTCGGGCGAAGGGTGATTTCGCAGTCACTGCGGTCACCCTTCAGCCTCGGGCAATGCCATGACAGTGTTATCATTCATGAAAGTCTCAGCCCATGTTAAAGGTGGTGCAAACTCAAATACTGTTCTGGCGTGCATGCGCGGTTCTCACGCAGGTTAAGTAAGTTTGCGAATTTTCAATATTTTCCTCCAGATTTTCAACATTGCCATTTTATCACACCTTCTTATGAGTCATACAGACTGTCATTTTCATCTCACCAAAACATGCTTCCACCCATGTAGTACTTGCACAATGGCGCAGTCGATTATGCGAAAATCAATGTATGGAACACATTAAGAAAATCCACAGTGACACTGTTCATGAGCAGAGGTCTTAAAATGGTTATGTTGAAAATTTGGTGAAAAAATTCCTAAAAATGACTATTTTACGACCGTGCGTTGCGCAGTTCCACATGCGCGTACGTTCGCGAATTTTCAATATTTGCACTCCAGATTTTCAACATTGCCATTTTACCACACCTCCTCATGAGCAGTACAGCTGTCATTTTTCACATCCTGCCCAAAATGTGTTTCTGCCCATGTAGCGCACAATGGCGCAGTCGGTGTGTGAACTCAATGTATGGGACACATTAAGAAAATCACAGTGACACTGATCATGAGCAGAGGTCTTAAAGTGGCTGTGCTGAAAATTTGGTGAAAAATTCCTAAAATGACTGTTTTATGAGTCTGCGTTAGTGCAGTTCTCACGCACGTTAAGTAAGTTCGCTAATTTTTAATATTTTCACTCAGATTTTCCAACATTGCCATTTTACCACACCTCCTTATGAGCACTGCAGCTGTCATTTTTCACATCTTGCCCAAAATATGTTTCCGCATGTAGCGCACAATGGCACAGTCGGTGTAGCGAACTCAGTGTATAGGACACATTAAGAAAATCACAGTGTCACTGTTCATGAGCAGAGATCTTAAAATGGCTATGTTGAAGAGGCTTGGTGAAAAATTCTACAAAATAACTGTTTTACGGCGTCGCGTTGTGCGGTTCCTACGCACGCTCGTAAGTTTGCAAATTTCAATATTTTCACTCCAGATTTTCAACATTGCCATTTTACCACACCTCCTTATGAGCAGTACAGCTGTCATTTTTCACATCCTGCCCAAAACGTCTTTCCGCCCATGTAGTGCACAATGGCGCAATCGGTGTGCGAAATCAATGTATGGGACACAGTAAGAAAATCACAGTGACACTGTTCATTAGCAGAGGTTTTAAAATGGCAATGTTGAAAATTTGGTGAAAAAAATTCCTAAAATGACTGTTTTACGAGCATGCGTTGCACAGTTCCCACGCACGCTCATAGGTTGCAATTTTCAATATTTCCGCAGATTTTCAACACTGGCATTTTACCACACTTCATATATGAGCAGTACAGCTGACATTTTTCACATCCTGCCCAAAACGTGTTTCCGCCTATGTAGCGCACAATGGGGGTAACAAAAAGGTCATGCTGACAATTTATTGTGCAAATACCAGCAATCGCACAGGGCATTAGGGTAAAGCACCATACTTGCCAAACACCACTGCAAATACCTGCAAGCGAACGTTCGGCATTGACAAATGCTTGTTTATGGTCAGCACTTGTATATGCCTTTGGATGCACACACCAGGAAGCCTAAGTGTTGTGTAAATGCAGTGCGCAGGCTTTGATAATTAAGCTCTTAACCTGCAGCAGAACTGGCAACATAACCTGCAGTGCTAGTCATTGTCATCTGATCCTATATTGCCCTGTCCAAAATTGTGTCTGAAAGTCAAGTTTGACAGTCTCATGCTTCTTGAACTCTGTTTTCAAAGGAATTTTTCATTTTGTTTGTGGATTTGATCTGCCTTGCTTTCTGTTCATAGAAACACAGACTTTGATGGCAGATAAGGACTGCTTGGCCCACCTAGTCTGCCCATTTCCTACCTATTGGATAAGCTGCAGATTCCAGTTACCCAACATCCTACTTCCTCCTACCCCTCACTAAAATTGCCTTATGTCTGTCCCATGCATTCTTGAATTCCCCCACTGTTTTTGACCCCACAACCTCCTCAGGAAGGTGGTTCCATTTGTGTACCACCATCTCTGTGAAAAAGTATTTCCTCACATTGCCCCTGAGCAGTCCCCCCTCTGTCTTCAAATTGTGCCCCCTTGTTCTTGTACATCTCTTTTTCTTAAAGATGCTTCCGTCTTGGACTTTGTTGATTCCCTTGAGGTACTTGAAAGTTTTTATCATGCCCCCCTCTTTCCTCAAGTGTATACATATTAAGCACTTTTAGTCTCTCCTCGTATGGCTTCTGTTGCAGACACTGCATCATTTTAGTTGCCCTCCTCTGGACTGCCTCCATCCTGTCTATGTCCCTGTGGAGATGGGGTCTCCAGAACTGTACACAGTACTCCAGATGGGGTCTCACCAACTGTCTGTACATAGGGATAACAACTTCATGTTTTGTACTGGTGATGCCTCTCTCTGTACATCCTAGTATCCCCCCAGCCCTCCTTACTGCCTTCTCATATTGCTTTCCTACTTTAAGGTCATCTGATATGACTAACCCAGGTCCCTTTCCATTTTGTTTCCTGGGTGCAATACTTTGCACTTTTTTGTATTGAATCTAAGCTGCCATATTTTTCACCAGTCTTCCAATCTTGTCAAGGCCCTTCTCATCCTTTGCACCCCTTCTTGTGTATCAATCCTGTTGCAGATCTTTGTGTCATCTGCAAAGCGGTATATTTTGCCTTCCAGCCCCTCTGCAATGTCACTTACAAAGAGAGGTGCAACTCCTTTACTCTTAGGTGGTATGTGGTGAGTATCCTGTTTCCTACTTGCCGTGAGATTGTATTGAAGAGGATACTCCTCATCTTTGACTATGATAACGTAGTCTACTATACAGCTCCAAAATCCTCACATGCCAGGCTGCGTCCCCCCACCAGTACTCCTTTTGTCATTTTTCCTTGGACTGTCCCCTTCGTACCCACCACTGCTCACGCTACTCTGTCCTCTCCTTCACCTCCCGTGATGCCAGGCACCTTTCCCATTGTGTGTCCTTCATAGCCAAATTCTGGTTTGGTTCCGTTCCTTCCTTCCTTCCTTCCTACCTTACCTCTCTCCTGTCCTCTCTCCCATTAACCTCATATCCTCTCCATAGCAATGTTCCCCATTTCCCTTTCTACTCCACCCAGGAAAGCTACTGCTAGTAATGCTGCCTTCTCAAATCTTTTTTCTCAAATCTGGTCCTCTCTTCCCATCTATCCATTCTGCTTCTTCACCCTTAAGTCTCTTTGTTGTGACTTTTCTACTCCCACCTGCAACCCTCTTTAACCTCTTACCTTAAATTACCCCCACCCCTACACTTACTGCACCAGTCATGTTTTAACCCCCATCATGCCCTCTTGTGATAATTTCTCTATCCATGCTTCATTTGTATCTACCGCACACACTTTGTTGTATTGTAATACCCTGCACTGTTTAATATTATGCTCCTTTTTACTATACTGCATTGCTTGTGTAAACTATTATTTCTGTATATCTGTTAATGTTCTATCTATTTTTCCTCCATTTGTACCACCTTCCATAACCCTCTCCCACAGCACATCTGGAAATAAGCTGATATGAACTCAGTATGTCATTCCAGGTAAAACTTTTGAAATAAATAATTTCTACAGGGTTCAATGCTGGGGTCTGTCCTCTTTAATGTCTTTATAAGTGACATTGCAGGAAAGCGTATGCCTCTTTGCAGATGACACCAAGATCTGCAATAGGGCTGATACTCGAGGGAGATGGAGCAAATGAAAAGAGACTTAGGCAAGTTGGAGGAGTGGTCAAGAGTGTGGCAGCTCGGATTCAATGCCAAGCAGTACAAAATCATGCACTTGGGGAACAAAAATCAGAGAAGGAATACACAGTTGGGGGGGGCACTATCAACAACCAAAATGGAAAGGGACCTGGGGGCGTCATAACAGATGATCTAAAAGTAGCCAAACAATGTGAGAAGGTGGTGAGGAAAGTCGGGGGGGGGATGCTGAGGTGCATAGGGGAAAGGTATCACCAGTTGAAACAGGTGGTGGTGATGCCACTGTACAGAGAGTTGGTGAGGCCACATCAAGAGTACTGCATGCAGTTCTGGAGACCTTCTTTCTGAAAGGACACTGACAGGGTGGAGGAAGTCCAGAGAAGGGCAATGAAAATGGTGCAGGGGCTACACCAGAAACCATTTGAGAAGAGATTAAGGGAACTCAATGTGTATACTCTGGAGGACAGGCGGGAGAGAGGGGATAAGATAGAGACATTCAAATACCTCAAGGAGATCAACAGAGTTCAAGAGGGCAGTATCTTTCAGAAAAGGAGATGTGAAAGAACAAGGGGTCGTAATAGGGGGAAGATTCAAGGACAGCATCAGGAAGTATTATTTCACAGAAAGGGTGATGGGTGCATGGAACAGCCTCCCAGAGGAGGCTGTGGGGTCTAAAACAGTTGGCAAATTCAAGAATACATGGGACAGGCAGAAGGCAAAACTAGTGGTAGGAAGGAGGAAGTAGGCCACAGATCAAATAGGATCTGGAAATTATACAGTGGGTAGTGAAATGGGCAGACTTGGTGGGGCAGGCAGTCCTTAGCTGCCGTCAAGTTCTGTGTTTCTATGTTACTGTGCTGTAGTGTGTGACTTTCAGGACATACTCCTCCAGAGCAAATTCCGGTCAAACAGCTTCATGGAAAGGGGCATCTATGTTTGACTCTTCCCTTTTCTTCCCCACCCTTCCCCTCCTACCTCAGTGCTGTGGTCCAACATGACTCCACAGCAACCCTGTGGAGGAGGCAGGCATCATAACTACCTATCAAGCCCTCCTTGACACAGACACAGACCCAGAGTCTGCAGTGGGAGCTGGAAGGCAGCACCTCCTTCCCCTAGACAGGTAGGACTGCCATGGGAAGCATGCTGAGCTCACAGGCCGCCAGACATGCAGAAACATTTGATAACTTACACTCATGGTACTGTAACAAGCCTACACCTCAGCAATCAAGGTAACTGTATTCTGTATGTATTCTAATGGTGAAAATTGCCTTTATGAAGAATTAGTCCCTGCTTCTACAAATTTTCTGGGCCGGCCTGCTAACTTAGTGGCAGTGGGGGCTCGTTGCTACCCTGCTGACTCAGGTTCATGTCCCAAGCTGGGACAACAGTGTAGACTAGCAGGATAAGGTGTGAGCATCCCAGAGGATGCTGTGGTCTGGGATGGGGGGTACAGCTTAAGTTGCAATACTACCAGTTTGGATGACTATCACAGGTGCAGTGCGGTATGAAACCACAGACCGAGGATTGAAGAATGCATGCATAGTGTATCTGCAATGCTGGCCCAGTGTCCCTTCATCCTCTAGCATGAGGCTTTAGTGAAAAACAGAAGAAGGGAGGTCACAGGCCAGGAGGACAATGCCCTGACCCATCATCATGACACTCAGGGTCTTGTCCCCTTGCTTCCTGGGACACTCATGGATGTCTGCTCCCTTTCCTTTAAATGACACTAGATTTGAGAAAAGTTAAGGCGACACAGTCAATCTTTTTTGCATCACATTATTTCCAGGTAGAAACCCATATTTTATGATTGCTTACCTTATCTAAAATTCACTGATGATGCTGGTTGTTTTATCTCCCTCCTTGCTTAGTAGAACTGAAATGCATGCTAATGTATAGTTATAATCATCCTTGTTTTGCTTCAAATCCTTGAACTACTCTTACTGCAGACTTACTGAACATTAGAAACACCCCCAAACAATGCAGTCACTCAAGACACAATAGTATCCACTGCTCCCAGTGTATAATGAGTGGCTATACTGTGTTAGGGGAGTTCCTATATCCAGCAAAGAGTCAGCGGGTGATGATCAAGAAATGTAAACAAATATGTTTTTGTGTGGTAACACCAATATAGTGGACAGGCAGTTTTTCACTTTTTAAAAGAAAAATGGAATCAGAATCAGACTACCAGTTACATCAGCAGTCTCTGCAGAATGCAAACAATCATAAAATATGTTTTTTAAACTAGGGACAATTTGAGGCCTTGGGGGTTGACACTAGGGGGGAAAAGGGCCAGGATGAGTACTGCTCTGAGCTCCCAGAGCAAGCTGCATAGCTCTTCAGATGGGAATGGTACTGGTGGTGTCCAAAGGCAGGAGATTCTGGTCAGGTAAGGACCACTGGAGGATAAATAGAATTATGCAAAAGAAAAATCAATGTTCTGATCTCATCAAAAGGGTTCTATGTAAAAATAGCAAGTGCTCAATGGTGCGGAAAAAATCAGTGAAGTAGTCACAGTGAGTATCAAAACAGAAACACTACATAATGGCACCGCACAGTATAGCTATTAGTGAATATGAGCGATCTCTGCACAGGAGCAACCCCTGGACCATACTTGCTGGGCCTGTGCAGTCAACCTGCTATTTACACTACAGTGATAGTTTACATTTGTTTCTGTATCTGTACAGTAATAATTACTGTGCCAAAAGACTAATACTTGATTTCCACACATTGTAGATAAGGCTTTTATATTTATTACTTTAAGAACATTGTCAAGTCACGACCCTTCATTGAGAACTGACAGCTGTAGTGCACACATTTGTTTCCTCGTCCCATGACTAAGGTAATGAACTATACAATGACATACTGTATTTTTGAAGCCAGTTTCAATGTGACAGTTGACTTTCTAATTTTCATTATGAGGCTATCTCTTTGGTGCTACACAAAGCTGCCTGCCATTTACATTGTCAGACCCTGTTACTTCAGGGGCGTGTAGGCTGCTGAACATAAGTTCTCTCACCCCCCCCCCCCCCCCCCACAACAAGGTCCAGTATTACATAAGAGGTAGATGTTAGAACACTCGCAATTCCTGAACAGCACTGATATTAGCACACTAAAGTCGCTTAAATGTTGGCTCGCTGTAATGAAGCAGTAGCGATTATGACACTCGCTGTAATGTAGTCGCTAATATTCACTCACGATTTTTCCATCGCTATAATCATGGGACACCCATCAAAAGTATTTTATACATTACAGCTATGGCTCCATTTTTCACCTACCCTTTTCTTGCCCTATAGAAACAGTCCACAGTACAGCAGCCCAACTCAAATCCCTACCACAAACACATTATAAGATGATTCAGTACTATAGATAACATTGTGCATCTGGGAAGGGCATTATGGGTGAGGCAGAACAATTTCTATCATGGATCAATCAGAACAATATCAACCTCTGATTCACCAGCAGTCAAAAGCAGAAAAGTTGATAGTGACAACAAAGTTTTTCCTCATGGCTATTGAAAACCAACAGCCACTAATAGCCTCTTGCAAACCACTACTGCCCACACTCAAACACTGAAAGAATCTATTCCCTATGGGCAATTTTTACATTTAAAATTTAACTGTTCTTAGACCCTGGATTTTGATTTACTTTCCAGTGAACTATACCAAAGGTTCTATTCCAAAACAGAGTGTGCTGCAAACTACAAGATTGAAGTAGCGCTGAAAAAGGAATGCCAAACCTTGTATGAACTACATCCTTGAAGTAACCTCACTCCACAGATTCAATGTTCACTCACTGACTTACGTTGTCATACCAAAGGTTTCTACAAGACATTACAAAGCCTCCACACTTGATAATACATTGCAGAAAGCTCATTGTCAAGTTAGGGAATCCTTGCTACAACCAAAAAAACAGAGTACAGAATGAGAATGTAAAAGTGTGCTTTGTCACTGAATATAATGACAAAGCACGCCAAACAGGGGCAACTGTCAGAAAACATTGGCCATTACTCTAAGAAGATACAACTTTGGCAGACACTATCGGGAAAAGTCCAGCAATAACTTTCAGTCATGCCCCCACTGTAGGGGACAAACTTGTTAGGAGCCAGTTCAAAGTTTCTCAAAAACAGAATGTCACCAACACCTGCCTCCCTATCAGACCCAATGAGATATTCCACTGTGGCAAATGTTAATACCTGCATATGTTGCCATCAAACTGCCACCTTCGAGCTAAAAATGATTACATGCGGGACTACTTTAATTGTGTACGTGCTATGGTGCACCTGTTTCCGTCTCTATGTTGGCAGAACAATATGTCCATTAAGACAGAGAACACAGGAACATGTCTGTGACATACAGAATGGCAGCTCTGACAGTCCGGTACTGGAATACTTTTCAATACACCACAACCGGGATCCACTTTGCATTAAATTCACGGGGTTAGAATGGGTAGAAATGGGTATGAGAGGCAGCAACAGACCGGAGAGATTGCTCCAGCATGGGAGCTACTGGGTTTTTAACTAGGGCTGTTTACAACCACATGGTCTGAATATCAGCTGAGATTTATCACTGTTCCTTTAAACCTTATGGTGGATACTGTCCAGCACAGCACACCACCCCACTGCCCAATATGGGTCCGTTTGTACAGAAAAACTGTACGTGTCTTGTCTATACAGTATATGTGAGCTGATTCTAACTAGTTAGCAACAGTGGGTTAAAATTGTTACATAACTGACGCTTTTCCTTTTTGTTTAGTCATTGGTTTGATTTTGTTTAAGAATCTGCTGCAATACAAATCAAATAATCTTTCTGCTCTCTCTTCCTGTCTGCAGATGTCGTGAGTGGGATGGCGAGTGCAGTTCACACTGTTTTATACCCAAAACATGGGCAATGGCAAAACAAAACTGAAATATATTTTGGGTACAGCTCCTGTGTGAGTTCACAGCATCCTTCTCTCTTTGTTCTTTTGGTGCCACCTAAGGTTCAAGTAAAAATTAAAAATGTAAGAGTTTTGTTGATTTAACCATGAACCTCATGGATAGCACAGCAATATTATGACTGCCATAGTATGTTTTTATTGTTTAAGAAATTAGTCTAATGCTCTGCAGGTTGCACAGCACAGACTAAATGCTTTTCTAGTTGTAACATCAATGGTATTTTTTAGTGCTTTGGTATCATCATTGGTTTATACTGCTGCATATTTTTACTTTATGGACTTCGTAAGCTTCTTCTTATGACACCTTGCACTTTATGTGTAAGGCACAGGAAGTACAATCGTTGCTGCTACATTGGTGCTCTTATTGTTCACAATGCCCCAGGGCCACATACCTGTATCATATACCTTAATCATGTGATGGTCATACGACCAGCTGGTAGTACAAAAGGGGTGTCCTTGTCTCTAGGTACCTGCTCCCCATCGAAGACCCACCTGGTCAAAGCAGCAGGGCACCTGGCTGTACTGTTTCAATCAGTCTCGTATTCTTGGAGTTGTTTGCTGTATTTGTGGACTTGCACTACCACCAGCTGGTTTAATAAATACCTTTAGCATATTTCATGCTCTCTGCCTGTTTTCAACCGCAACTGCTTTTTGCATAGGTTGTATGCAGTTTACTTCTTAAAGAGCTGTGTTCAGGTCAAGTTACTAGTCTCATTCATTCATGTTTGTCTGTTCATTGTATTTAGAGGACC
The DNA here is from genome assembly GCA_016271365.2 of Neoceratodus forsteri. Lineage (NCBI taxonomy): Eukaryota > Metazoa > Chordata > Ceratodontiformes > Ceratodontidae > Neoceratodus > Neoceratodus forsteri. The sequence continues at coordinate 1,726,918,842 of CM057455.1, read as the reverse complement.
TTGAACTAACAGTCATTTTTTAAAGGTGTCCAAGTCAACAATATACACAGTAATGCTAGAAGCAGAGAGGAACAACACAGAATAGATTCATGCAGATACCACAATTATGCACATTTACATTTTAGTATATGCGCCCAGGCAGGCTGCTCAGTACTGCTTCTCAGAAGCTCCTAGTGCTTCCCAGGGTGAAGATGACAGCAGGAAACAAGTCCTTCTCCCATGTGGCCCTGACCCTCTGGAACAGTCTTCCTGACCAGCTGCATAATACCAGCACTCTGGTCTTCTTTAGAAAAAGGCTCAGAGTGCACCTGCTGGAAAATAATCCATGCGTGTGCCAGAGATGACCCTCGCAATTTCAAACCCCAAGTAACCTACCCTGCCTGCAAGGAAAAAGCCACTGCATAATACGCATTTCTGCTTGAACTGAATAATATGAAAAGCCTGATTGTTGTCTAATGTCAGGTACCTGCAACCATAGTAACGTGTAATAACAATACTGTAAATGTTGGTAGCCTCTCACTGTCTAAATGCACGTGATCACAAAAAAAAAATGGAAATTAGGTACTTACCGTAATTATTGATCTTCTTGGACAGTCTCCATCACTCATTCACACTAGTGGGATAGCACCGGAGGTGCTAGGACCAAGCGGGAGCCTAAAGTTTTCTGAAGGGTCAGTGCCGAGAGAGGACCATGCATGCGTGGCACCACGAGACTAGCTTGTGCCTGTGTAGGCTATCTCGGCATCGACCCTCCAACTGCCACAGTACCTTTTTGACCAAGGAGGTGCAGTATAACTAATGAGAATAACTCATCCTGAGTTTCTGGGCCTGAAAGGGCCCAGATGGCCTTTACAAGAAAGGTCAAAGAATAATGTCCTCACAGTCTGAACCATAGGACCGTGAAGACCAGGAAAGAAAACGAGTGAACCCAGAAGATGGTGGGTGGGCGTGTGAATGAGTGATGGAGACTGTCCAAGAAGATGAATAATTATGGTAAGTACGTAATTTCCATATCTTCCTGGACTAAGTCACCATCACCCATTCACACTAGTGGGAGAGTACCGAGCTAAAACCAACAACCCTGAGTAGGGTGGTAGGAGACAGGGTTCACTCAGAAAGGACAGCCAAGGACTGTCCTGCTAATAAAAAGAGCTGTCTTGTAAGAGCATCTAGACCATCGTGCCTACTAGATAAGCGTTCGAGTTGTAACTTGCCACTTTGCAGATGACTGCAATGGGCACAAGATGAAAGTCTGCCAGGAAGCCACAACCACTCTAGGAGAGTGGCAAGAACCTGGACTCATAGTTTGGCCTAGGACCAAAATTAATAGTGTCAAAGACATATACTAATGTAACGTAAAGGGACCTCAGGAACTGAAAAAGTCGGAGGTAAAGTCTACTGGTTCAGGGTAGACCGGAAAGTGCAGATGGAAACCCCCACTATCAAGCATGGCTGACCTGTAAACAACAGGTCCAAGAGCACTGGAACCCCGTACTCGGTGAGCAAGGGGGTCCAGGTGGGGTTAGCCCATCAAGGAGAATGGTCTCCACTTAGTCACAGGAATCTTCCTGATGGAAGGCCTAGCATGACTTAGAAGCCTCTCGTGGTGGTCCAGTAGAACCAGATCCTACCCACTGTATATTCCAGAAGGAATCATCCTGCCCCTGTGTGTACAACTGTAGCAGCAGTCTCTGAACTCAGGGAAGAAAGGAAAAAGTGTACATGAGGACATGTCCACTATGGAAAAAAACATTCCGACAGAAAAAAACAGAGGCTGGATTTCTAAGGCGAATAGAGGCAAATGTGCGTCAAGGAGGGACACAGCAGGACCAAGTTAGGGCTAATCCATTTGTTGAAGTGACTGAAAAAGGCAGTGACTCAACGCGGTGAGGCACTACCCACTCAGACTTCACTGAAGGGGGTAGGAAAGGATTCTAGTTTGTTTGCTGAAAAACAAACATCACAACTCCATCCCGCACTTGAAGAGGATAGCTTCGTGAGCGACTGGCATGGACCAGTGCGCAGGAATCGAAGGTGTAAATATTTGAGAAGCTACCTCAGAAAGAGGACCTACTTGACCTTCCATCAAGAGGGAGAAAATCACCTGTTAAATTAAGCAAGCAAGGCAGTAGGAACCTGAGTTCCGACTTGGTGGAGAGTCGCTTCTGCTGCTGCAAGGCTCTGCTCAAGAGAAGAAAGCCTGATAAAAAGAAAGGGGAATTAACAGACTGGGCAGTCACCTAGGTCTAGGAAATGTCTCTGAATGAGAGAAATCTCTCTTAGAGAAAGAGATGACCCATACAGCCGCCGGATTGAACTCCCCCTAGGGGAAGAAGAAATCAGGTAATCTTTACCATACTCTGGAGATGAGCGCCTCAGGGGCTGAGACGGAACCTGACCAGATCAAAAAAAGGAGGGGGTATCGGGTAATTTTGGCTAGGCCCTGTGCTGTGATAAAAATAATATTTATATATTTTTTTTATTTTTAGTCCAAGCCTAACAAGGCTTTCAGGCTGCTATTTGCAAGGATTGTCTTGATACAAAAAGATGAAGATGTTCTCCATTTGAGAGCAGAAGTAGCCTGAGCATCCATACTGCAATCATGACCAGACTAACAATCACAGCTGGAGAGATGATAACCACCTGTGCCAAAGAAGCCACTGGAGAGGCAATATCACAAGGGGGCTATATACCCCTATCAAAGGAGCAGAAGAGTCAGAGCGGCTCCCAACCATTAAATTAGAATGCTCCACAGAGTGTAACTGTCTTGACGATTGAAAAAGTCCAGATGCAGAAGTGTATGGTCCACGGACGCAGTGTGAAATACTATAGTGGACCCCATTAATGAGGAACTACTGAAAAGATTTTCCATCACGGACTCTGATGATAGAGAGGACGTGCCCTTCAGTATATAAAATGAGTCATCCACTGCATTACTGACCAGAAGGACAGGGAAAGACCCATCTAGATGCACTTCTACCCCAGGAGGACCTCCAAGAGAGGTCTAGGTCAGAGCCACTAGAGACTCCGCCATCAGGAAGGATGTCGAGGAGCTTGGTACCACGTAAGGAGCAGAGAAAGTGCTGAGCAGAATGAGATTCCACTGGCAGAGCAGTACAGCAGAGTACCATCAGCAGAAAACCACTGAATGACACAGGACCCCACATAGACCACCACTGACTAAGATGTGTGGAAAAAATAATCTGCAGAACAGGGGTTCATTCTGCGATAAACATCCCACCACAAGTTCTGTGGAAAAGAAGTCCGAAAAGGAAAAATGTGTCACGAATTCTGCCATACAGCATCCACTAGCACCCGTGTGGGCTCAGCACCACTTGTGGCACAGGAGGGCACCAAGCAGTGCCTATGCCAACCAGGGCAATACCTGAGGGGAGCTGCGGCAGTGTCTGCAGGCACCCCCGGCACCCATATAGCAATGGCACCCCCAACACCCATGACACCCATGGCAAGAATGGCACCCAAGGGCACCCATAGGCACCTGTGGTGCCACCCCTGGTATTGATGGCACCAGTGGCACCCACAGCACCCATGGAACCCATGGGCGCTCAAGGCACCACCTGTGGCACCCACGGGTGCTCCCAGTTCCACCCATGGCATCCCTGGCACCCATGGCACCTACAACACCCGTGGGTGGCACCCTTGGCATCCACGGGTGCCCGGCGCTGCCCGCAGGCACACAATGCTGTTCATGGGCACATGGCACCACCCGTGGGTGCACGGCACCACCCAGACACCCGCGGCACCACTGATGGTGCCGACAAACAGTGGCAGCAACAATAGCACCCACGACACCACACAGAGCAATGGCGCCGACCCATGGCGCTGAGTAAGGCACAGCGCTGACCAAAGGCACCGAGGCACCAAGCCACAGCTCTGAGGCACTGTGCCGACCAAGGCACTGAGGCACAGTGCCGACCAAGGCACCAAGTCTCGGTGCCAAGGTACCGAAGTTTGGCGCCGACCAAGGCACCGAGCCACGGCACTGAAGGAAAATGCCAATGGAAATCCTGAGAAGGGGAGAAGGAAAAAGGTGGTGCCCGTGCCAGCCCCTGCATGGAAAAGGGGAGAGGGGGGTAGGCACGAGGGGTCGACACGATGGCAAAGGCACAAAGAGGTCACCTCGCCATTCATGATCCAATCGACCCGGCTCTGGTCCAATGGCTCTGAGGCCCGGAGGTCCCGAAATCAGGAACAGAGCCAGGAAAAACTGGATAGTCAAACTCCCTGCTCCATAGGAGTGGCCTAGAGGTGAAACTGCCCACCGGAGCTCCAACAAGGACAGAGATGGAGCTCGGAGTCGAGAATGCAGCCGTTAGGAATGGGGCCAAGAGGAACCCACGAAAGTCAGTTCAGGCCCATCGCCCCTCCTGAACACTCCTCGTACAGACATACCAATGGGCAACCTTGAGCGGCACCAATTCTTCTTCCCCCAATGAGGAAGAGGAGCTCGAGGTTAAGCGGAGCCGAATCCCCAGAACTACTAGATTTGTGCTTCGGAGGACTGTCCTCCCCCCCCTCCAAGCACAGGACTGTCTGTAGTCACACCCCCCCCCGTTAATTAAGGTTGGTGGATCAGACACAGCTCCTCTGCCATAAAAACTTTCAAACGAAGTCCTCCTACCGTCACCCCTACCCTCTAAGGACGACTCTGTTGATGGCAGGTAAGAATTTCTTCTTCTTCATAATCTTCTTCTTGTTCGTGAAATATGAAATTACTACTTAAAATATTAAAAGCTGCTGTTGTATAGATGAAAACTTCGACTCCAGCAGACGAGCAACGTCGACAACCAAGCTCACTCGACAGCGGAAGAAAAGAAACTGAGGCAGTTGGAGGGTCGACGCCGAAATAGCCTACACTGGCGTGAAAGCTGGTCTACCGTTGCCACGCATGAGTGGTTCTCTAAGTGCCGACCTTTCAGAAAACTTTAGGCTCCTGCTTGGCCCTAGCGCCCCCGGCGCTATCCCACTAGTGTGAATGAGTGATGGAGACTTAGTCCAGGAAGATCTACTGTATGTATGTTCCAAGGGCGCCACCAAAGGTATAAAGTTGGGGGCTAATGCCCCACTGTTAAAATCTCAACCAAGATGGGGGGGGATCCAGGGGCATGCCCCCCCCAGACAATTTTGAAATGTTTCCCTTCAAGTGGTGGCTTTTCCTGCATTTTAATGGTTTGAAGGGCCTGTTTAACATCACCTGCATTTCTTACATGTGGAAAGATTTTGTTACTACTGGATCACCAAGGACAATGGACAGAGAGACATCATTTCCCTGCCAATCTGCTGGAAAAGTCAGACACTATTATCCCAGCAGATCTGCTGGGAAGATTACAGGACCCTAGAGTAAAACAGACTGCAGAGCTGACAACTATGCCAAGTACTGAGTGTGGTATAAGAAAAACACTTTTATCAGAAAGTACATGAGACTGATTAGCTTAGCTGACAGCCTGCTTGCCTGCCCTAATTCACCCTGCATCAAAAATAAAACAAGCATTAGAGCTTAGGCAGTAGTATCACACACGTTGTGTGGCTTGCTTGCCACAAACTCACAAACCCCTGTCTCAGAGGGTAATGCACTTAGAAAGTGCTGGTATTTATAAATTTTTGAGCAATCAGCTCTAGCTATTTCTCCTGAGAGCCTTTAGATTTACCGGTGAAGTCAAGCTGAAACACACAGTAGAGTTGACAAAGATGCCAACCACCAAGGCAGGTATAGACAGTGGTATAAGAAAACTCTTTTATCAAAAATTATACAGTATTAATTTACCCTGTATCATAAAAAACATAGCTTAGGCAGTTATCCCTCTGTATCACTCACAGTGGGCTGTCTGATTTTGGTAGGCCGGGCTGAAAACTGTACCAACTATTGTAGCACCCACCAATATTAATTCACAGTTCGCACTGTATCACAACAACAAAAGCAACAAAAAGGTTATGGCTTAGGCAGTAGTCTGTATCGCAGGCTGAGGCTGTGTGAGCTTGTTTGCCAGTTCCTACAAATACAAATACTGTATAAATCCAGTAACCCACAACACAAAACCCTCTCTGAAAGAGTTAAACCACCTTCCAAAACCAATATTTATACCTTTCATTTTTTTCTCAGCCTTTGATTTTATTTATCAATGAACTGACTGAAGTTCAGTCACTTACTGAAGTCACACAAACTTAAAAAGTGCGAAAGCCAACTGCAGCGATTCTACAGCAAGAGAGGACCTTTGTACTTTGCTGCAGTGTTGTCTTGCTTTGTCTATCAGCACCTTGTCTCTTTGCACCAGTTGCATTGCTGCTGCTGTCTTACCATAGATGTGCAATAGTGAACACACCTAGAACTTGTGCCACGGTGATCGCCCTTATTTAGCATCATAATAACACTGCATCATAGGCTGTGACTGAATCATTTCTGTCTGCACAGCAGTTAGAAAAGGCACTACTGGATAGCACTTTCTGCACCAAAATAAATGAATTTTCTGATGGATGGTTTGAGTGCTAGGAATATTCATTATGGTGCTGAGGAATGTGGGGCAGCATTTAAACAGTGGAACCTGTTACCCCAATGTAAGCAAGCATTAAACATTTTTCTCTGAATGTAGCTGTCGGAGAAAGCCAACATTCACCAGAGAAGTTTATGCATCAGTTACAACTGCTAGTAATCACCGACTGCGCAAAAAGAACTAGGGAGAAGCAGAATTCTATAGGTAGAAAAAGATCCTCGCTCCATCAAGACATCAACTGCCACTCTGCCAATCAAGCTCAACCAGAAACCAATGGCATGGAACCCAAGAAAGCTCCTGACAGACATGAGACATCCAAACATACTAGTTCGCCCAATAACAGCTGCATGCCAGATTGGTAATACGACCCAGGTTTGGGGAATTCTCTTTAACAGCAGCAACCAAAAACTGCATCAAACCACTCTTGTTGCACAGCATAAGAACTGTGCACCACTTGTGTCTGAAAAAAAAAACACACCACATGTTTGTACACTACACTGACTGGCTGGTGTGTGAAAGCAAAAGCAATGCTTTAGTTTTTTGGCAGGAAAGGTTCAGCAGAAACAAAGGCAGAGGCACTGCCATAATTCCCACGTCATTCAGTCCCTGGTACATGGTGGATGGCCTGGCCTGTGTGTTCTGTTGTCCCCAGAGCCTCCCACAAGCCACTGAATGCCCACTTCTGATGCACTGCTGGCTGAACTGAGTGGATCCACCCAGCACCCCCCCCCCCGGGTTGGACATAGGGTATAGGGCTAGGAGTATGGCGTATGCAAGATTCAAAAATAGCCTTAACTCTTATGAAATGCACATAAATAATCAGCACTAAAGCACTGATATAATCCTTAAATTCATTAAAGTCCCAGAGGTAATAGATAACTACTGAGAGTGCTAGCAAATAAACCCCCCTGGTGCTTCAAACCATAACAGTTCTTCATCATGGTTGGGGTTACAACTTTTCAAGCCTTCAATAAACAGGGTCCTAGCCCTCTCCCAGCATAGGTGCTGATGCTGTTAAATGAAATAAACTAACCTGCTGCCACATATCTTCTCCACCCAACAAGTTCTGAGCTCTCCTGGTCCCCTTCCATAGTGTTGTGTGGCGCCGTATGTCCCCCCCGACTCCCGATCTCAGTTTCCTCTAGCCGAAAACCTTCATCAGCATCACAGCAGCCACCCCATAGATTCACAAGACACAGAGCACGCCAACAGAGAAGACGAAAGTGTGCTCCATGCGGTGGTGGTATGAAGTGCTGCATCAGTGCGTCCTAAAGAAAAATCATGGCTTCTTTTATTTTTTCCAGCAGTGAAGCCATGATTCCATTTCTTTGAAGAGGGAAATGATTGGGGGCTTTATATTATATTGGGGGACTACAGCCCCCAAAACAGCCTGATGACACCACTGGTATGTTCCGCCAGAGTGGAAGTCTTCTAAGATTTCTGTGATTGCCTTACTGTGATTGTTCTAAAAACTGCTTATGTCTTCAAACTGTATCATTGCTGTGTCCTCTATCTACAGGTTTCTGTGTAACTAAATCAAGGTCTCCCCTGAAAAAGGGACCATTTGGGCCCAGTGGGCCTACCCGGGCAACAAAATGAAAAAAATATATAAATACAATTTTATTTGTTAAGCGCCCAGTCTCTGTGGCTCAGAGCGCTGTACATAGGTCAAGGAACAAGAAATACATAAAACATACATCATATGTAAAATCTAGTTCTTAACTATACAATAAAATAAAATCAGATCAGACAGCTGTCAGTGTGTTGGAGGCCCTAAACTATGACTGAAGGCCTCCCTAAACAGGCGAGACTGCAGGCCACTCTTAAAGGCCTCCAACAAGAGGGCCTCCCTCAAAGATATTGGAAGTGTGTTCCACTGGACCAGACCAGCCACCTCAAAAGCTTGATCACCAGATGATTTAAGCTTGTGCCCTGGGAACCACTAGAAGGCTCACCTCAAGGAACGGAGAAGGCAATGGGTATGGTAGGGAGTCAGGAGGTCATTCAGATAGCCATGGCCCAGTCCATATAGGGCTTTGCAGGTCAGTAAACCGACTCTGATGGTGATTCACCACCTCATTGGCAGCCAGTGTATGTCATGCAGGACAGGAGTCACATGACAGGACTTCGGAAGGCCCGCCAGCAATCTGGACACTGCATTCTGCACCAGCTTCGGGTGACACAGGACCACTCCACTAACCCTGAGGTAAAGAGCATTACAGTAGTTGATTGTAGAAGTCACAACAGCATGAACTAGTGATGGCAAGTCATGAAGTGGGATCAAGGCTTCAATCTGAGTGATGTTCCTGAGATGGTAGAAGGCACTCTGGACTACAGATGACACCTGCGCCTTAAGTGTCAGTCTGTCATCCAGAAAGACCCTCACATTCTTCATCTTAGCAAAGAATACAAACAGAGAGGAACCAAGCAGCAGGAGAGGTTACTAGCCTGGTGATGTTCTCAATCTGAGTGATATTCCTGAGATGGTAGAAGGCACTCCGGACTACAGATGACACCTGCGCCTTAAGTGTCAATCTGTCATCCAGAAAGACCCTCATATTCTTCATCTTAGCAAAGACTACAAACAGAGAGGAACCAAGCACCAGGCTAGTCACCTCTCCTGCTGCCTCTGCACCCTGCTGATGTCCAGCTTCAATCACCAGAACCTCTGTCTTGTTTGCCAGTTAGAGGACATCCAGTCCTGGATCTCAGCCAGGTAGAAATTTAGTACCTGAGCCACATCAGGTGTCCTGGATGCAAATGACAAATACAGCTGGGTGTCATCTGTGTAACAGTGAAAACTCAGACTGTAGCATCTAATGGTCTTCCCAAGGGGCAGCATGTATACCATGAGCAGCATGGATGAAAGGATCTAGCCCTGAGGAACTCCACAGGACAGGGCTGTTATTGTAACTTCTCTAAGTAAAAAGGTAGATTTGATAGAGAAACAGCAGTGTAGTGATTTCAGGAAGTGGAGTAATCAGAAGGGAAGTGAAGAGGAAGGGGTGATAGGGAGGGAGGGAGGATGAAGACTAGAATATTTCAGAGTTGGGACAGACTAGATGTACTGTTCCGATCTCTTTCTGTCACTTTCTATGTTTCTAAGTGTAAGATTTTGAAGCCTATTTTATATGTGTGTATATATATATATATATTTTTTGCTATTATTTATTTATTTATTTAGACGTTGATAACCAGGAAAGGCACCATGAACCAAAGCTCGTTTCCAGGTGCGACACGGGGGAACAGGAGTACATAGTAGCAGTAAATACAACTGACCTACTGGGCAGAATATTCAGACTGTGCTGGGCAGTGGCGCAAGCCTAGGCGCAGTGCACCTGGGCTGCACAGGGGGCCAGGACCAGGTGATATTCAACGGTGATGTACCATGGCTCAGCACTGTTAAATATGGCAGGGAAGGTGCACACACTGCGCCAGTGCAAGAGGCAGAAAGGGAGCAGGGGGATGCGCCAGCACAAGTGCCGTTGCACTAGGCACATCACCTGCGATATTCAGCCTGGGGCCTGCAAATGAGGCCATAATGCATGCAAGGCACAAATGGGGCCATTAGCATGTCATTATGACCCCATCTGCATGTGCTGCGCTGGGCAGCCTGGCACCCTGCACAGATAGATGTGTGGACCATGGGGGTCTCGGGGCATCCCCCACCCCGCAACCATGAGTGCGGCACAATGTTTACACTCACAAGCCCTGGTAGTCTAGTGGAACCCCCCTCCTTCCCTGTTAGCCCAATCACGGCAACACAGTATAAACTCCTGCCCTGATAGTCTAGTGGTCCCCCCCTCCCGTTAACCCGATGGCAGGCAAAGGTAACTGTACAATCCCTGGTGGTCTAGTGGGTGCCCCCTCCCTCCCATACACCCGATTGTGGGAAGCTGTATATGTATAAACCCTGGTGGTCTAGTGGTATCCCCGCCCTCCCGTTCTGCCTGATCACGGGCATCCGGCAGAAACCGTGATACCCGGTGGGCCAGTGGAACCCCTCCCTCCCCTCCACCCACAGAGGACCCCTGCCACCCAGCTCCCCCCCATCATCAGCGGGTGGCTGCACTCCACCCGCATACTGCCAGCCGAATGAAGCTTACAGTATGATCTATAAGCCCATTGGTCCACGATGTGGACGAATGGGCTTACACACCATACTGTACTACACAGGCATGGATCGGTAGATGAACCCATTCTATATTTACAAAGATATGTACAATCGAGAAGTGGTGATAAGTCAAATGTGTCTGGTGAGGGCCTAGGTGGAAGAACAGATGCAGGAGGTAATGGAGGTGATCTGAGTAGGCGCCTGAGAGGAGGAAGGAAGAAGAGAGGCACAAGTGAGAGGGGAGGTTATTCCAGAGGAAAGGAAATCTGTAAGAAAAGGAGAGTTTGCCCACAGAGGTGCAGACATGTGGGAGGAAGAAAGTGCGTGAACTGTTAGAGCAGGAGCTGTAGGGTGAGGGAGTAGCAGGAGTAAGAAGAGAGGTGAGACAGGATGGGAGAGACCCAAACCAGTATTTAGCAATGAAAGTACAGCAATGACAGGAGTGCCTCTGTGAGAAGGACTGAAAGGAAAGGGAAGAGTAAAGGTTGCAGTGGTGAGTTAGGCAGGGGGAATTTGAAGCAAACCTACAGAAGGCATGAAACAACACATCTAGTTTGGCGAGGGAGGTAGCTAGAGCAGCACTGTAAACAATGTCTGCATGATCAAAGGCTGGGAGGATCCATTTTACCAGGAGGTCATGTCTAACAGGGAGAGAAAGACTGGATTTGTGGCAATAAAGTAACTCTAGATTAGGGCACAGTTTGGTGTGCAGAGCGTTGAAGTGGGAGGAGAAATCGAGGAAGGGTTCAAGCCAAACACCAAGATATTTGTTGGTCTGGACATTGTCAATGGGAGTATTGACTGGGGAGAAGAAAACAGAGGAAGGGAAGTCTGATGAGTTTTTCTTTAGAGCCAAAGATCATGGCCATAGTTTTTTTCAGTATTGAGCTTAAGGCGGTTGGTTGGCTACAAACCAGGCTGTGACCAATGAGAGATCTTCTTGAAGGTGAGACTGAATAACCTGGATGAATGGGCCAGACAGAAAAAGGACTGTATCGTCAGCGTACATTTGAATGTGGGTGTGGGTACAGGCTGAGGGATGATCCTTTATAAAGAGGGAAAGAGAACAGGCACAAGGACTGAACCGTGGGGAACATCAACAAGAATAGAGAGGGAAGGAGAGAGGACGTTATTGATAGCGAATGACTGGAAGTGGCCAGTTAGGTAGGAGCTGAACCAGGCTACTAAGGCAGAGGAAAGATCAATAGAGCTTAGCTTATACAGAAGGAGGGTATGGGAAACAGAGTCAAAGGCCTTAGTGAGGTCTATAAATATAGCAGAGGTGATCTGACCCTGGTCCATGGCTGAGTAAATGGCATCTGTGAAGTGTAGGAGAGAGCAGAAGGTCAAGTGGGATTTCCTGAATCCTGATTGGAATGGAGAGAGGGAGTTAGATGAAAACAGGAAGTCATTTAGCCTACTGAGTATTAGGGATTCTTGCACTTTGGCAAGGGTGGGAAGAAGCAAGATTGGGCAGGCGTTTCCAGGGCTAGTGGAGATCACTGCTTTTGTGAAGGGGGAGAACTGTAGCAGACTTCCAGGCATACGAAACCCTGGCTGAGGAGAGGGAGAGATTTAGGATGTAGGCTAACGGGGTCACTATTGAAGGGGCAGAGATTTTTAGGAGCCTGGAATGCAGTCCATCGGGGCTAGATTTGGTGGGGTTGAGAGAAGTAAGGGCTCTCAAGATTTCTGACGGAAGAGTAGGTGGCTAATAGGTTATTATATAACAGTCTGATATTTGTAATTATTGCAAAGATGGTACAGTACTGTTGCTATTGGTCATGGATAACTGAAATTGCTGAAAAAAGAATTTTCCTGGTAAGCAATTCAAACTAAAAATTAATTTCTCAATAAATATTACACATTACTCAAGCTACAGATGGAGAAACAACATGCAAATAACTGTTTTCATAACAATATATGTTTTAGTTCCAGTAGTAGAAAATGCTTTGACTTCTTAGAATGTACAGTATAATACCTGTCTACAGTCACAAGAATTATATATTTAATACATTTATTGAAAGTCCCTTTATGAAGGCTGCAGCATGTATTAGAACTCAAACCAAGTGACGCACCTTCATTTTCTGCTTTTATGAGCCTTGCACCTAGTAACATGGCTTTTCTAGTCTAGTTAGCAACCATTCATATAATGTTACAATAGCCTGACTGAGTTTAGTGCATGTTTTTCATATGAATGAAAATATACTGCTTGACGCTTGTAATGGTATTTTTGGCTCTACCTGAGTCGATGGGAAAAAAAAAAGTGAAAGAATGCTATTTGTAATGTGTGATTCAATGACGCATGCAAAGTTCTCTTTAGAAAACTGCAAGCTTGAGGCTAGAAGTTTTGGATTTGACAGATGAGTCACTGTGCTATGCAAGTTTTACCAACAGCATTGAAAACAATGATTACCTTACTTCATGGAGAGTGCGGTCAGCTTTTTACAGTATTCCTGGCCCCAGGAAAAAAGTGTTACTTTTAGTAAAGCTGTTGTTAGTAAATCCACAACTTACTGGCACGATGCTTTAAATTACATATTTTAAAAATAATGTAGCATACACTCTAAACTAAATGGAGCACTGGATCATAAATCACTTGAGACAGCATTATAGCCTAGTGCATAGAGAGCAGAGTACTGAACCAAGAGGCCCAGAGATGTGTCTCATCATTGCCACTACTGCACTGTGTGAGACTGAGCATGTCACATTAATCAACCTGGTCTTAACCTCCTCTTGTTCTCTTCTGCACATACCTGGAGTTTTCTTTGACCTACAGCATTCTCAATTTTTTGTTCTTCGTTTGTTTTTCCACTTGCCATTCCCGGTCCTAGCAGTATCCCCCCAGCCCTGTCACTGACCCGTTTCATGGCCCCAAGCAACTCTGGTCCATTCCTGAAACTGGGTCGCTGTCATGGTTGGAGGTAAGGTGCCAGTGCCTCATCCCTCCATGCCACTAGGCCAGCTGTCACTCACAATTTAACCAGCTTGTGCTCACCTAATGGCTGCTGCAACAGCTTACAGCTCACAAAGTGAGCTGGGATACACTAGGCATGGAAAACACTAATTAAAACCCCCATTCCTTTCCTTAATCTGACTGGTTACACTGGCAGCCATTAACTCCTGACAAACAAATTGGTCAGAACAAAAAATCAAACAACAAACAAAGCTCTAGGGTCCCAGTCTCAGTCATTATGGGGGACACTGATTTGTGGGTGTGACCACAGTTCCACCAGCGACCCCAGTAGAGCTCCATAAGTGTTGCAATCCCTTCCTGAACATCCACAAAAATGGCTGCAACAGTTCAGATAAGGAGGCGGTGGGCCACCAAGCAAATGGCCACAATGCGAACCGTTGTTGCATGGTTGCCTTTCCAAGACTGTTTGCAGCATCTGGGTCCTCTCAAACATTATCATCTGGGGTTAATGAGGGGGCATGGTACTAAGGCCTGTTGCAACGGCCAGCTGGAGGAGGATGATTGAAGTGACGAAGACTGACATGGAGCTTTGGTGGGAAACAGGGAGCATCACTACACTGCCAGGAATATCTATAGGTGGGAGACCAGGAGACGAGGGAGGCAGTATAGCACAGTGGTTTAAGGCTCTGAGCTGCAAATCTGGAGACCTGGGTTTGAATCCCACAGCCCCCACTTGCATATACTGTGTGGCCCTGAGCAAGTCACTTAACTTCCCTGTGCTCCCAGGTTGCACCTGTAAAGAAGTTTTCAGCTTAGTGTGCTATTCCTGGTTAAACAATTCAAAGAAAAAAAAATAAACAATTGAAAGAATGGACCACTAGAGAACCAGCATGGTTCCCCATCAGGGCAAGGAGAGAAGGAAACACTGACCCAAATGGTACAAGGGTTAGGGAGTTCCCTTCTGGAGTGTTTGTTCGCAAAGTGGAGGGATGAGCTAGTGGTATGGCAGTGCAATATGCCAGTGCTGCAATGCCATACTGCTACCTGATTGCAGATGTAATCCAGCCTGTTACAGGGTTTGTACCCTCTTAAACCTGGATTTGCAGTCTGCACTGTGTGGCTGTCAACAGAGAGAACTATTTCCCCTTAGAACATACATCCTGATGTGTGTATGGTGTTTTCAAGCTGTGGCACAATGAGACAACCATAGTACCCCCATTCTGCACTGCTACCAGTTGCAACTGAGAATGGGGCCCCTTATGGTTTAAAACAAATAATAAAACAACCTCGCCAATAGGTGCCATTTTTAAACCTATTAAGGCTTAGATAATGTGAGGAATAACACACAGCAGAGTGTGGATTATAGTAGGTTAACCTCCCTCCCCCCCGGGGGGGTGCTGGTCCTTTCGCCACTGGGGGAAGGTTATCTCTGTTTCATTCACAAACTCTGCAATGTGGCAGTCTACTTATAAAATGCTCTTTTTTAATGATAACTGTATCAGAATTTTTTAAAGGAACTTTCAGGTAGCTCCAAAACACATTCTAGTGTATGAGAACCCTAAGGTCTTACTCCCCTTCACTAAACCCTTAGCTACATATTTAACTGCCTAGTCTCCTGCTGTCTCACTGGCTCAGAGCATAACATCATTAGTAGCTCAGAGACTGCTACACTGGCCTAGTTCATTGGATCTATGGTGAGAACATGTGGTCTACTTCTATGTACACTACTGGTGCAAATGTAACAAAAAAACATTGGTTTCTCTTCCCCCTTCAGCATAAGTCTGTTCGTTCTTGTCACAATGTCTGAAATCTGCACATCAGATTTCAAGTCACTAAGCTGTCCACACAACTCTGGTGTCACAGCACTCCTCCCACCTTGCTGACATGCTTTACTATACAGTCCCCTATTTCTATTGCATTCCTGCTACCCTGCCTTGCTTCTCTCCCTAGACCCTCTGTTCTGTGGCAGCCTCTGCACTCTAGCCCCCAGAATTTGCCCCATCACCAGGAGTAGGACCACATTTTTCAGAAAAAAGCAGGAATAAAAAAATAATTTGCCATTTTTACATACCACTTGAAATGCATTACAGTCAATTTTTTATAAAATAAAAAGTTTACATGACATTTTCGAACATACGAAATTAGCCAGCAGATAAAGGCCTAGAGGTTTATCAAGTCTGCTCGAATGTACAGCTTGCACCCCTTATTCTGCAGCTGCCCTTCCCTCCCACCCTTCCTCTCCCATGGCCCTCCCCCTTGCCCTGTCCCGGCCCCTTTTGAAGCAGCCCACTGTTCTACTAGATATCACTTCTGCCGGTAACGCATTCCACCCAGCTACATTTACAAACACACCTAGGTCCACATCTGCGTAAAATATCCATTTTGCACCAAACATGCTGATTTGTGCTCAATTTGGGGCAAAAAGGTGTGTTGGGGGGAGAAACTTAAACATTTTATAAAATGTAATTGCTCATTTTTGAAAACAGAAAGTATGGGGACCTCCGTGAAGTCATCATCCACTTCTCCATCAGTGGCCTGTACCGATTTTTAACAGCCACCAATGGTGGGTCTCTGCCTTTTCTCAGGACTACATCCCTTTACCCACCTTCCAACCTAACTAAACCAAGTTCTTGTCTCAAATACCTGCACTAACAGTATCCTCTTGGTCACCATCTCCTATGACCTAACCTATGCCTCTCCATCTCCTGGATTCTACAGCGCATTAGTTGCTTCTCAAATATTCCAGCTCTGGCATCAAGTGCTGCAACCAGCTCGCAGCAGTTGCAGAATGACCCATCCACAGTCACAGCCATGAACACATATATTCTGAAATCCCAGCAACATGGCAGATGCACTGCGATGGACCCAGATAACAACATTTCCATTCAGCCTTCTTTGAGAAAAAATTGTTACCCCTCTGGCACACTCTCTTAACCAACTGACACTTGCATTCTGCCCATTTGATGCTGGATCACTCAGTATCTGCCTTACAAGGCAGTGTGCCTCTGCTCTATGAATAAAGCAACTAGTTGCATCTGCATGTTTAATCCCTGCCTAATTTGCAGATTCTTGACCTTTGGCCCCTAGAGCTATGTTAAATTGTTTTGCCCATTACAAAATCAGGCACTTTTCTGGCCCTAAGTGTAAGTGTGACTCACTTGGTAGCACAACCACCTCTGGGCCAGAAGGTCGTGGGTTCTAGTTACACACTGGGACTGGGCTCATATCTAAATGCTGGCACCTGAGTGCAATATTAGGGGGGTGCTGTACTATCAGGGTGTGTTGTCCTTCAGATGAGATATTAAACCAAGATGAGTGTCCAGGTAGAAGAAGTGAAAGAACCCAAGGAACTTTTCGCAACAACAGGCAAATTTGTTTTATTTGAATACAAAAACAAAAAATGGTACAGGCTGGCCCGCTGGTGCAGCGGTTGGATTTCCGCTTGCTGCGCCGGTGACCCAGGTTCAGGAACAGACTCGGGTTGCTGGAGGGCCGGCCAGGGCAGAAGGATGAAGCATCCCAGGGACTGCTCTCCTTCTCTTGGGGGGAAGGTGGGGACACCATCCGGCGCTTGACGGACCCCTGGCAGAGGCCGGGGGTATAGCAGTGACCGGCGCTCAGCAGCACTTCGGAGGCGAGGCGGATGCAGGTCATCACTGTACATCCCCGCCTCCTGCGCAACAAAGCAATGAGAGAAAAAAACCCACTCCTGCACCCGCTGGCACAATGAATCCCGCTCCAGCTGCATGAGGCGCTCAGGCCGACTCCAGCCTCTCCCAAGTTCACGGCACCCTTGGTCAAGTTGCCATAACCCCGCTCTGGGGAGAAAGCCAGGGTGTTCAAGGGAGGACATCTAGAATGTGAGCTGCCACAGCCGGAGTCCATGACCGGGCTGATGGTCTCGGCTTGGGAATGCAGGGGGTAAAAAGTGTAATTAGGGTAAAAAAAAAATGGTACAGGATATGTTAAATCCAT
This sequence comes from Neoceratodus forsteri, assembly GCA_016271365.2. Taxonomy (NCBI): domain Eukaryota; kingdom Metazoa; phylum Chordata; order Ceratodontiformes; family Ceratodontidae; genus Neoceratodus; species Neoceratodus forsteri. The sequence goes on along the minus strand of CM057455.1, from coordinate 1,726,901,327 downwards.
ATAAAATTACTTCAAATCAAACTTTTATACGTATTAATTTGTCATTTCTTCCCCAAACCCACCTTCCCACTACAACTAATAATGCCTTAGTTTTACACATACCATAAGTCTATCTGTCCTTTATCACACTGGATGTTTATGTATTCAAAATAACTTTTGTATTCTATCCACTTCCCACCTTTCCCATTATGTTAACCACCGATCGTGGTATTTATAGCACTCTAACTTACTTAACATTTTTAAGGTGTTAACCATGGAAAGGGTCTCCACCATGTAGCTACAACCTTATCAGCCATTGAATCTTTGTCTTTTTGGAAAACTCCCTTGATTTCTACTCAGATAATTTAAGTCCCTCTTATTAAAAACAAGCCTTAATGTTCCAGAATAAAATCTATTCCACACCACCTGAAGATCACCATACACCAATGTTTCATACGTTCTAAAGGACATTTCAGCAATTATCCAGGCTCTGGCTAACATTGGCCATAAATCAGCAATATAGGGACACTCTAAAAATAAATGATGCATAGTTTCTTCTTGTGTAATACATTCTCTCCTTAAACAATAGCGTTCCTCTAAAGCTTTGTGATGATGATTGCTCCTAACACTTAACTTTTCATGATGGCACAACCATACAAAATTCCACATTTTTGGTGGTTATCTTGGTTCCAAGATTTGATCTATTAATAACTTTTCAGATACTTTATGCTGACTCTTAAAGCATGGAGTACATTCAAACTTCATTTATCATCTTTTCATAAAAATCTTTCTTACTGGTTTGTACTACCACTGAAACCATTATTTTCCAGTTTGTAAGTTTCTTAAAATGTAAAATTAAATCATATTCAATATTAGGTACAATATTCGTTAACAACCCCCACTGATTCTCTCCCCATTTATCAAAAAGACAGTGACACCTCCCATAAAATAATACCACCCAAGGTTTCTGCTGTTTTTTAATCACCCGTATAAAATTCCTATATATATATCTAGATAGAGAAAAAAAAAAAAAAAACACAACTGGATTTACCATGTTTAACCCACCCAGTTTTCGTGGTTTATAGGTGACCGCTCTTTTTTTATTTATTTTATTGAAATCTAGGATTACAAATATATTTGAGCAGGAACTGCTCATTTACAAAGGTTTCATGTCGAAGGAACGTTTTAACGGGGTTAAGACAACTTCCCCACAATAAATGAAAAAATATACTATAAACCTTCACTTCCATTTTAACTGGTAACAGGAAAATATAGCTGATATGTAAAAAGACTGGAATCATAAAGGTTTTTACCAAATAGACCCTTTTCTTTTCAGTCATAGACCACCATTTCCACTGTTCTACTTTTTGTTCAGCTATTTCGATAACTTCTGTCCAATTAAGGGATGCCAGATCTCCATCACCAAATTTAACTCCATCATTTTAATAGGGCCGGGTACCACTGGAATTCCTCCAATGTCCTTCTTACTTATCTCTTCATCACTTTTAGGCTACATACACTGACTCTTAGATGAAAAAAATTACTTACCATAGTAATCTTGTTTCTTCCCAGTGATACTCAGGTATTCAGAACTTCTGCAGTGTCCCTTTAAGACTGAACTGCCCGGAGAGAATTTAGAATGATATGCAAATGATGGAATCTTTGTGCATGCTATTTTCAAATGCTGCCTTAAACTAACTGCCTAGGTTCTAAACCCTCAGATTTCTTTGGAGCCTGGAGAGACAGGCATCAAAAACTAAACATCTATATGTAAAAAAAAAATTAATAATTAGAACTATAATAATAATAATGGAACAACACCCTAATGCCCCTAAAAGGGGAGACAGAGATCCCAAAAACTGGGGGTTATAACATATAACATTATCCCTGAATGTTAGAATCAGCTGAAGGGGAAAATCAGCAAAACTGAACCCAAATAACAAGCCATAGTGCCTGATTGTGGCACCTATATAGTACGTCACAAAAACATTCCCAGGAATGCAAAGGCTACTGGTTCTTGAAGGGAAGGCAGGGTGGGAAGTTCTGAATACCTGAGTATCATTGGAAAGAAACAGGATTACTATGGTAAGTAATGTTTTCTTATAACCCCAGTAATACTCAGGTATTCATAACCTCTACAGACTAAGCAGCAGTATTTTTGGAGGTGGTCACAGAACCTACTTTGGGAACAGACTCTGCAGGACTGCTGTGCCAGACCTGGCATCACTCCTGGATAGGATGTCCAAACGGTAATGCTTTGTGAAAGTGTGTGCTGTTTTCCAGGTAGCTGCTTTACAGATGTCCACTAATGGAACATCCCTGGCAGCTGCTATAGTAGCAGCTGTGCCTCTTGTGGAATGGGCCATCAAGCCTGTTGGGGGTTCCTGTCCTGCTTTAGAGTAACAAAACTGGATACACTGTACTATCCAGTGAGAAATGGACCTTTTAGATGCTGTGTTATCCTTTCCCACATCCCCATAAGTCAGGAACAGTTGTTTTCTGTCCTGTCTATGGTCCTTAGTGGCTGTCATGTAGTAGCTAAGAGCTCGCTTGATGTCCAGACTGTGGAACCTCCTTTCACCAGAAGTAGAGTGCTCAGTGAAAAAGACAGGTAGGGTAATGGTTTGGTTCAAACGGAAATCAGAAACCACCTTAGGGAGAAATTTCCAGTTCGTTCTCAGGACCACTTTGTCCTTGTGGAAGGAAATATAGTCCTGAGAGCCTGGAGCTTGCTTATTCTGGCAGAAGTCATTGCCACTAGGAAAACTGTTTTCCATGTGACATATTTTAGATGAGCTGAAGATATGGGCTCAAAAGGACCCCGTGAGCTTGGCTATACATACATTGAGATCCCATGATAGCACTGGCTCCCTGTGATGGGGGAGTAAATGAGAAAGCCCCTTGAAGAATCCTTTAATGACAGGGTATGAGGCAAGAGAAATCCTTTGCCTGGCTGAAATGTAAGCAGATGCTGCAGCAAGGTGTACTTTGAGGGTACTGGGCTGTAGGTCCAATGAATGCAAATAGGTAAGATAATCCAGCATGGCTAGGACCCCAGCCTGTGTTGGCACAATTTTTTGGGTGCAACACCAAACAGAAAATCTTTTCCATTTTGTAGCATAGGCTTTCTTAGTAGAGGGCTTCCTGTAACCCCTCAAAATGTCCAGGACACTTTCAGAAAGGCTTAGTCCCGCATATTCTAGGTCCTCAAGAGCCAAGCCTTGTGCCTGATTACAGGCTTGGATTACAGGAGCCTCCCCTGATTGGAGGTTAACGGGTTGTGTCTCCTGGGAAGGTGTATCCGCTCGGCCACAGACATGGAGAGCAGTAGAGAGTACCATGGCTTTCTGGGCCAATCTGGTGCTATCAAGATCATGGATGCTGACTGGGACCTGAACTTGAGCAATAACCTGTACACCAGGGGGAAGGGAGGAAAAACATACAGATGTTTCCCTGACCAATCCAGAACTAGAGCATCCAGTGGGACTGTTCCCTGATCTGGTGGTCTGCAACAATATTGTGGCAGGTGGTAGTTCTGGTGGGACGCGAACAGTCCTACCTCTGGAGTGCCCCACCTCCTGAAAATCACTTCCACCACTTGCCTGTTCAGAGTCCATTCATGATGGGCCTGGTTGATCCAGCTCAAGGTGTCTGCCAAGGTATTGTCCTTGCTAGGCAGGGAAATGGCCTGTAGTGAAACTCCCAAGGAGTATGCCAGACTCCATATTTTCATGGTTTCTGTTCAGAGAGGGTTTGACCTTGTCCTTCCCTGCCTGTTTATGTAGTACATAGTGGTGGTATTGTCTGTTCTGATCTGTACCACCTTTTCCTGTAGCAGTGTCTTGAAGGCCTTTAGTGCCAGCAATAATGCTCTGAGTTCTAGCAGGTTGATGTGCAGGAGTGACTCTGCACTTGACCATGTGCCTTGGGTGGTGTGGTCTCCCAGGTGGACACCCCACCCCAATAGTGATGCGTCTGTTGTGAGAACTAATGATGGGGTCTCCTGTTTAAAAGGAACCCCTCCTCTCAGGTTGGTTTCCTCTTTCCACCATTCGAGGGCCTGTAACAAAGTTTTTGTTACTGAAATCAATTTTGAGAGAGGGTCTCTTCTTTGACACCAATAAGCCCCAAGGTGAAACTGGATGTCCCTCATTTGGAATCTGGATCCCTGCACTGTGCCCATGGCAGCTGGCATGTGGCCCCAAAGCTGTAAGAACTGTCTTGCAGTTTTTGGTTTGTTCAGGCTGAATGAGCCTGCTATCTGTAGGAGGCTTTTTACCCTGTCCAGAGGCAGGTATGCCCCACACTGCATGGTATTTAACTCAGTTCCTATGAACTGCAACACCTGAGCAGGCTGAAAGACTGACTTTTTCAGGTTTATCAGGAATCCTAAAGACTCTAAGAGCCCTTGGGTGAGCTGCAGCTGCTCCCTCATGTGCTGGGGTGATTTTCCCACCACCAGCCAGTCGTCTAGGTACGGGAAGACTATGACACCTTGTTTTTGAAGGTGTGCCACTACCACTGCCAAACATTTTGTGAACACCCTTGGTGCTGAAGTGAGACTAAATGGCAGGGCTGAGAACTGGTAATGACCTGAAAGGAGTCTGAACCCGAGGTATTTTCTGTGAAACTCCCTTATGGGGATGTGGAAATTGGCATCTTTTAGGTAAGTGAAGTCAACCAGTCTCCTTTCTGGAGGGCTGGCAAAATTAGTGCCAGGGTTACCATTTTGAACTTTGGTTTTGTTAGATATCTGTTTAAGACCCTGAGGTTTAAGATGGGCCACCACTCCCCATTTTCCTTTGTGGTAAGGAAGTATCTTGAGTAAAATCCCTTTCCCTTTAATTGGTCTGGTACTGGTTCCACTGCTTGTGACAGAAGCAGTTTTTTAACTTCTGCTTCCAAGAGTTTTCTCTCTGCATTTGTGGATGGCTTGAAAACTCTGGTTCTTAAAGTGGAAGGGATTTGAAGCTTAGAGACAATCCCTGGCTCACTACTTCCAGGACCCACTTGTCTGTAGTGATTATTTGCCAAGCATGAAAATAGTGAGCCAGTCTGCTTCCTACGGGCAGTGGGGGGGGGGTGACCTGTACAGACACATCAGGGTGCCTGTTTTGCTTGAGGCTGGGCCTGGGATTAGGAACCATGCCTGGAACCCCTTCTACCCCTGCCCCTGAAGTGTCCCTGCTGTGGATACTGCTGGTACTGATGTGTAGCCATGGTCTGGAAAAAAGGCCTGCTTTGAAAGTCTGCCCCTGCCTCCCCTTCAGTTGGGTCTGGTGGATGGAGAAGCTTTGTCTTTTGCAGAATTTCTTCTGTAGGTGGCCTTGTATTCATCCACCTTTTTCATGTAAACCTGTGTCTTTTCCCTGAAGAGGGAGTTGTCCTCCAATGGGAAATCCAATGCCTTGGTTTGTGTGTCCTGGGTAAGATTTGTGGCTCTTAGCCAAGAAAACCTTCTGTGAGCTACAGTGTTTGCCATCTACCTGGCAGCAGTGTCACTTGAATCAGCAGCCATTTGGAACTGATATTTGACTGCTTCCAAACCAAACCTGGTTGTTTCAGCTAAATCAGCTGAAAGGGGAGACTGTGCCTTGTCTGCCATGGCAAGAACTGACTGCCAAAGAGATGTTTGGTATTGAGCAGCATAGGCCTGGAAGTTTGCCTGCCTGATGGCCAAGGAGGCTGAAAGGTAACCTTTCTTGGCCATACTGTCAATCTTCCTAGAGTCTCTGTCTGGGGGGGTGGGAGGCTAGTGTAACCCTTGCCTCATCACAGGCTGCCACTTGCACCACCCCTTGGTGGTCAGGATGTGAGAAATGGAAATTATGTACCTACCGTAATTCTTGATCTTCTTGGACGAAGTCTCCACCACTCATTCACACTTATGGGATCTATACCAAAGGAGCCAGGACCCAGAGGGAGCAAACTTTTTTGCAGGAGGGTCAGCGCCAGAGATGGAGCCACGAGGAGCGACGCCATGAGCTTCGGCTCGTGCGGCAATGACTAACTCGGCGTCAACCCACCAACCGCCTCAGTACCTTTTTTTTCCAAGGAGGTGCAGTGTAACTAACCTAGAAGGATAGCCTAACAAAAACTGGACATAAGATAGTCCAGAAGACCCATATAAGAAGGGTCAAGAAAGAAGTCTTCACAGCATTAAGATTGAGGGAGTGAAGACCAAACAACAGAGGTGAGCTTGGGGGATGGTGGATGGGCATGTGAATGAGTGGTGGAGACTTCGTCCAAGAAGATGAAGAATTACGGTTGGTACGTAATTTCCATATCTTCTTGGACATAAAGTCTCCACCACTCATTTACACTGATGGGAGAGTACCAAGCTAATAATCCCCCAAGAGGGTGGCAGGAGAGACTGACAGCTCACAAATTTAGGACAGAAGTCCATTAAGAATGGTTCTGCCAAACGAAATATGTCACCTGGCATGGACATCCAGGGCATAGTGCTTAACGAATGTACGCACTGAGCTCCAGGTAGCCACATTGCAAATATCTGCAAGGGACACATTGTGGATTTCTGCAAGGGATGCCGCGACTGCTCTAGCAGAGTGAGTGTACACTCTGCCCTCCAGCTTAACTTGCGCCATGGAATAACAGGCGAAGGCATGCCACCAGCCATGCTGAAATGCATCTGATAGCGACAGGTTGACCCAGTCGGTCTCGCTGAATGAAACAAACAGTTGTTGAGCTTTGCAGATTTCTTTTGTTCTGTCTAAATAGAAATGCAGAGCTCTTTTGACATCCAAAGAATGAAGGGAACACTCTCCTTCATTTTGTAAGTTTGCAAAGTAAGCAGGAATGACCAAAGGTTGGTTTAGATGGAATTCTGAAACAATCTTAGGATGGGTCCTAAGAACTACTTTGTCTTTATGAAACACAGTATACTGTTTGTGACCAAGGCATGTATCTCAGAGACCCTGCGGGCCGAGGTAATGGCCACCAGGAAGGCCGTTTTCCAAGTGAGAAATTTCAGCTCACAGGTAGCTAGAGGTTCAAAAGGCTTTTGAGTGAGCATGTCTAGTACAAGATTAATGTCCCAGGCTGCGACTGGATGCCTGATAGGAGCTCTGGTATGCAGAATTCCCTTAAGAAACCTCTTAACCACAGGTAACTGAGCCAGTGACAAGGAAAGTACTGGCTCATGATAAGCTCTGAAATGGCACAAAGGTAAACTTTGACAGTAGAGTATTGCAGACCTGAATTTGAGCGGTCTAAAAGGTACACTAGAACTTTATTGGGTGGGCAGGAAAAAGGATTCAAAGAAGATTTTGCACACCAGAGCAAAAAACGCTTCCATTTGGCTGTGTAAGTTTTTCTACTGGCTGGCTTGCGTGCAGCCAGAAGAATATCTGAAACTCTGAAAGAGACATTGAACCTGTTCACCTCTATCTGTTCAGGAGCCATGCGTGAAGGTGAAGCGATCTCAGATTGGGATGGACCACAGATCCCTGAGTCAGAAGGTTCATCTGAAGAGGAAGCGCTTTCAAAAGGGTTTCCGACATGCTGTTGAGTAATGGAAACCATATTTGTCGAGGCCAGAAGGGAGCAATGAGTATCATTTTGTCCCCTGGGACTCGAACTTGAGAAGTACCCTCTGAATTAGAGGAAGAGGCGGAAAGGCGTATAGAAAGCGTTTTGTCCACTGCAGCCTGACCGCATCCTGACAGAAAATGCCAGGCCCTGGATTTCTGGAGCAGAAGACAGGCAGTTTTGTGTTGAGTGGGGATGCAAAAAGGTCCAGGTCTGGAGTTCCCCACTCTGCGAATAGTGATCGAACTACGATTGAGTCAAGAGACCATTCGTGAGGATCTGTCTCTGTTCTGCTGAGACAACCTGCCAGTTCGTTCTGCACTCCTGGCAGGTAGACCGCTTGAATTAAGAGCCTTGTGCTCCAAGCACCATTCCCACACTCTCATCGCTTCCCTGCATAAAGAGTAAGAGTGAGCACCGCCCTGCTTGTTGATGTAATACATCACTGCTTTGTTGTCCGTTTGAATGTTCTTGGGACAGAGAATGTCCTTCAAAGCCTGGACTGCATAAAGGACGGCTCTCATTTTCAAGACATTTATGTGAAGCTGGGAATCGTCCTGAGTCCACGTACCTTGAGTGTGGCGATTTTGACAGTGAGCTCCCTTCCCCATCAGGGACGCGTCCGTGGTAATGGAAATCTGATGATCCAGGGGAGCAAAGGGATACCCTTCCACAAGATTGTCCTCTTGCGACCACCAGGCGAGTGACCGCTTCAGAGGTTCTGTCACCTTGATGAAAAAGAACTGAGAGTGAATGGTCGGGGACCACTGAGTACTGAACATCCATTGAGAGGTTCTCATGTGGAGACGTGCTAGGGGTACAGTGAACACCAAGGATGTCATGAGACCCAGCATCCGCTGCATCGAGATAGCTTGAACAGAGCTGTTCTCTCTGATGTATCGGGCCATCTGTAGGATATCGCTCCTTCTGTCCTCTGGTAGAAAAGCTTTCGCTCAGGAGGTGTCCAAAAGAGTTCCTATGAAAAGGAGCTTCTGGGAAGGCTGCAACTGCGATTTCTTGAGATTTAGCAGGACTCCCATGGACGTGAGGAAGTCTGAGGCCATGGCTACGGCATTGACAGTTCCTTGCCTGGAAGCGCTTCCTAGAAGCCAGTCGTCCAGATATGGGAACACTTGTATTCTGATCTTTCTGAGGTGCACTGCAAGAATTGCACAGCACTTTGTAAAAACTCGCAGCGCCGAGGATAGCCCAAAGGGCAGGACTCTGAACTGGACCCAAAGCTACGAACCTTAGGTATTTGTGATACCTTGGGTGAATAGGAATATGTTGGTAAGCATCCTGCATGTCCAGGGAGGCTAACCAGTTGTGTTGATGAAGCAAAGGTAACAGGGTTCCTAGCGAAATTATTTAGAATTTTTCTTTGGGAAGAAATTTGTTCAATTTTCTGAGGTCCAAAATGGGGTGCACGCCCCCGGTTTTCTTTGGAACTAGAAGGTAATGGGAGTAGAACCCTGTGTTCCGTTGATCCAGCGGAAGTACTTCTACTGCCCTGTTGTTTAGAAGGCCTTTTTATCTTGGAGGCGAGAAGTTCTGATTGAAGAGCTGACAGTTTTGGCTGCCGTTTGGGGGGACAATCCGGAGGGTTCTCTGAAAGATTGAGGAAATATCCCTCGCGGATTATCCGGAGGACCCATTTGTCTGAAGTTATAACTTCCACTGGTTGTAGAATTGAGTCAGACGACTTCCCACCGCTAAGGAGGAGTTCCCCTCGCGCAGCTGAGGTGGGACTTGGGCCAGAAACTCAGAAGGCGGCACTGGGCGCTTTGGGTCCTTGTGCTTTCTGTTGTGTTTTCTTTTGCGGCTGTGGGGGCTTGGCTTTTATTAACCCCCCTCTGCCTTTGCCTCGAAAGGACTGACGGTTGTGAAACAGGCGCTTATTAACACCCCCGAGAAGGGGCAGGAGCAGGTCGAGCCAATTTAATGGCCGATCTGGTCTTTTGTGTGGCCTCTAGACCGTGTTTTACTTGAGGACCGAAGAGACACACACACCGTCAAAAGGCAACGCCATGACCTGTTGCTCGGCATCATTCGTGATTCCTGAAGTGCGCAGCCAAGAATGACGATGGGTACAAATGCCCATTGGATCTCACTACTGTTTTTCAATTGCCTTATTAAAGGATCAATACAAAAATCATGTAAAATGGGACTTCAATCAATCAATCAATCAAAATCTTTATTTATTCAGGCGGACATCATTGAGCAAGGCTCATTTACAAGATGGACCTGATAGGTCGAGGAATAACATAAAGGTACAAAAGCAGACATATACAAAACACTTCTAAATAAACAGATTACAATAATATAAACATATATACAAGTAGGGTAGCCGGAGAATACAGGCTCCAGGGCAAGCTAAACCAGACAGTTATGATTGGTGATTAATAAAGTGTTGTAAGCAGCCTCTGAAAAATGACACGGGGGGGCTGGTGGGAGTTTTGGATAGGGACTAAATCAACTAGTAGTGAGTGAATGGGGTAGAGGTAAGTGCCAGGGTAGCAGAGGAGGTCTTGGCAAGGGTAGCAAAGCTGCATAGAAGGGGGTGAAGAATGTGATTGGACTAGGCCTTGTAAAAGCAATTGCATTTCTCTGGGAAGAGGCTTGTGTAGAGCTTTTTAAACGATGTTAGAGGTATAAAGGTGATCAACTTTAGGGTCTTCTGCAGAGAATTCCAAGCCATTGCTAGAGAGTAACTGATTGCAGATCTCCCATGCCGGGTGCAGGCTTTGGGTAGCTTCAAAGTGATGAAGTTGTTGCTTCTTAGGGCATATGACCTAGCTGTGGCCAGTGTAAAGCAATCTAAAATATAGGATGGAAGTTTGTTAGACAGAGCTTTCTAAATCCATAATGCAGCATTTTTGTTCCTTCTGAGGTGTAAGGATGTCCAACCAACTGCAGCATAGAGAGAGCAATGATGAGTGTTGAATGGAAGATCTGTGATGAACCTTAGAGCTCTATGGTACAAGGTATCCAATTTACTTAAATAGGAAATAGTACAGTGGCCATAGAGGAAATCTGCATAGTCGATAAGTGATAGAAATGAGGCCTGGATTAGTCTCTGTCTTGAATCTCTGGTTAAATAATGCTTGATTCTGAAGAAAAGGCCGAGCCTCTGGCGAAGTTTTTTCAGAAGTTCTTCAATATGCTGAATATAATCAAGCCTGTTGTCAATCCATACCCCTAAATATTTGAATTTGTCAACATAGTCAAGGCTTTCTCCCAGGATGGTGGATAGTTGGGGAAGAATGCTTGGTGAGTAGGCGTTAGTATAGTAATTGGTGGAGAGGAGCATAGCTTTTGTCTTCTTTGCATTTAGGAGGAGTTTTTTTTCAAGTAGTTGGTGTTGCAAAAGAGAGAACTCTGATTGTAGTATTTCACAGGCCTTTGTAGGTGATGGGTTACTGACATATAAGACAGTGTCATCTGCAAAGAGGTGAACATTGGCTTTGGTGAGATTAGAGTCAATGTTGTTAATGTAAATGGCAAAAAGGATAGGGCCCAGGATAGATCCTTGAGGTACTCCTCTTAGGAGTGGTTTTGATGAGGATAGGTCGCCTTCATTTTTCACCTGCTGCATTCTATCAGTGAGGTAACATCTGAACCACTTAAGAAAGGATGGATCTAGGCCTATGTAGTGCAGTGAGGAGAGTAGCAGCTCATGATCCACTGTGTCGAAGGCTTTGCTTAGATCAAGAAATACAGCACAGACGCTGTTCTTTTTGTCTAGCTCAGTTTGCCAGTCATTTGTGACTTTTGCTAGTGCAAGTGGTGCTATGCCTGTTTCTAAACCCAGATTGAGCAGGGTTTAGGAAGATTATTAACATCAAGGTAATCTCTTAATTGGATGCTCACTAATTTTTCTAGCATTTTGGAAAGCACTGGCAGGATGGATATGGGTCTATAATTGTTGAGGTCCATGGGGTCCCCTGATTTTAGGAGGGGAAACACTTGTGCTGTCTTCCACAGCGAAGGAATAGAACCAGAGACTAAAGATAGATTAAAAATATGTGTTAGGGGAATTGCAAGCACATGTATTGTAATTTTTAGAAAATAGGGGTCAAGAGAGTCTGCACCTGCGCTTTTTTTAGTGTCCAAATGCAACAATAGATCCTCTACTTGCTTCAGTAAAATTGGTTTGAATGAGAATGAAGAATTAGCCCTCTGAGCCTCAGTAGACTGGGATTTAAGTTGTGCCCGCAGTAGATTAGCTGGAGAGGAATCAAAAGCAAGGCCAGCCGTTGTGAAATGATTGTTGAATGCATCTAGTACATCCCGTTTGTCGGAGATAGCAACCTTATTAAGGTGCACTTGAGATGGCAGAGAAGTGCTAGAGTCCTGCCCTAAGATCCCCTTGATGGTGCCCCAGAATCTAGCAGGGTTGGGGTAGGAGGCATCAAGTTCAGCTGTATAGAAAGCAGCCTTAGCATCCCTTACTTTTTTGGCGCAGTTATTTCTGGCTTTTCTGAACAGCAACCAGTCATTTGGTTCCTTAGTCTTTCTTGCCATTTTCCATAGCTTATCTCTCTCAAGCAGTGCAGATTTAAGGTCGTCTGAAAACCAGCGGCAAGATTTGCTTTTCGTTCTAACACTAGTGATTGGTGCATGAGTATTGAGGGCACCTATGATTATGCTGTTTAACACCTGAAGTGCTATTTCCACAGAGTATGTAGGTAGAACTCTTGCCAGCGTGCAGAGTGGCATAGGATCGTGGAGATATCCTCGATATTAAGGTTTTTTTAGATCTTCCGGGAGAAATTTTGCTGGGTTAGCGGGTTTGTCTGATGATCTTATTCCTGCTATAAGACAGTGATCACTTATGTCACTGAATAGTACTCAGCGTGTGAGAACAGGTGGGGTTTGTTTACCAGCGTAATGTCAAGTAGGGTGCTGCTACTTCTGTTCTTTAAATTGATTCTTGTCGGTTCATTTATTAGTTGAGTAAACCCAAATGTATCACAAAAAGATACTAGGGTGCAGCTGTCTTGAGAGCCAGTTTAAATTCAGATCACCTAAGATAATAGTATCTTTAGGGCCCAGTTTGATTAAGTTCCCAGGTGGGTTAGAGCTTATGATCGGCAGAGGGGCCTATAGCATCCAACTAGTTGAAAAGCTGCCATGTTGGGAGAGCTTTTAAAGGATAAACATTCGAATTCTTTGGGCAATGATGTTGCACTAAGGCAAGATGCAGATATATTCGATTTTACATAAATAGCTACTCCACCGCCCCTTGACAGGCGGTCTGATCTGAATATTTGGTAGTTGGGTAGATTTACCTCCCTATCAGTTGTTGCAGGTTTGAGCCATGTCTCGGATATTACCAGAAAGTCTGGCATGGTGTGGGCAACCCAGGCTTGTATTAATGAAAGTTTTTTCAGGAGGCTGCATGCATTGATGTGAAGGAAGCTTAGTCCTTAATGGGTATCCCCGTCTTACTCCCCGTTCCAAAGGTATAGCAGCCCCGGGTAATCCATATACTACTGGTTTTGTAGCAATGCCAACTCCTCTAATCCAATCCACAAATTTCAGCAGTACACCATATAGTTCTAAACTTAAAAATAAAAAGTCATGAGACACTGCATCATACACCTTTGCTTGGTCTAAGCTTATAAGACATCCTTTAGTTCCAGGATCAGCACAAATCTCCCTCAGCAATAACAAGTTATTTTGTGGAGACCTTTTTGGAATTGCACAGGTTTGTGTAGGCGAAATCAATACCTGAGCTGCATCCTTTAATTGATTACTTAACACTTTAGTCAACAGTTTCCAGTCTACAGTAAGTAAGCTGATGGGGCGCCAATTTTCTAAATCAGTCCTATCCCCTTTTTTAAATAAAAAAATTAAATAACGGTCAGCAATTTCTCCCAGTAAGTCTCTGTTATTATCCAAAATATTATTGAAAATCATTGCCAAATAAGGGATAATTAGGTTCATCAATTTTTTATACAATTCAATTGGGAGGCCATCTTGACATGGGGATAACCCCCCAACTATTCATTATTGCGTCCCAGATTTCTCCTTCCATAATAGGAAGAACCATACTATTCCGACTCTCCCGTGGTAAATCTGGTATTTTTAAGGTGAAAAAAAATTCTCTAGTTTCTCTTGTAGACCCCTTTCAACTAGTAAATAGTTTAGTTGTATAATGTAAAACTATGTCGCCCATTTCCAGATTATGATATGTTATGGACCCATCCAATCTCCTCAGGCTAGACATGTATTTTGATTCTATTATATCTTTACAACTATCAAAAGGATTAACATGTTCTATTTTCCCTTGTGTCCCATATTTCTGTTCAGCAATCAAAGAATTAGTTCGATCATACTGCATTGTACACATTTCTTGTTTAATATGTACAATTTGATCTTGATAGTCTATATAATTCCACTCTATAGTTGTTCTCCAGTAGCAGCACCTCCTACTCCTTCTCCTACTATCTCTTCCTCAGAACTGATTTCCTCCATTACTGCCTGGTGCCGTCGAGTGCAGAGTAGAGGAATTTCCCCAGTGTCCTGGCCAACACTCCCTTTCCCATAAAATCGGTTCATGAAACTGTCCAAGGCTGTGTGTGTGTGTGTCGATGTGCCAAATGGCTGCCACTACCTGTTCAGTCATTTCACTACCAGTCTAGCATTGCTTGTAAAGCACTTTGGGATACAATGTGTATGAAAAGTGCTATATAAATGCTGATTCTTCTTCTAAGTTAAATAATTTAGCTTTTCATCTTCAGTACATTATCCCTCTCACTCACCCCTTGCTGGCCCAACTGAAACAGTCCCTCAAACACAATTCACTTACAGTTGCAGCCAATGAGAAGTTGCAGTTCCATAGAAATAAATGGGATTTCCTTTTATATAGCGCTGTCTGATGCAATATATCTAGATGTACTGCAGCGTGTCACTGGCTACAACTATACACACTACGCACTCTCTTTAGGATAACTCACAAACTCATTTGTCTGTTGGCTCCACAGAGCTTAAATATGACCCCTTCTCTTCCAGTAGCCCAGGATCTAAACACTGTCATTGTGTATCAGATGTCTCGCCAGGAGGAAAGGCACATGTTTGTTTATTCAGGTTATTTTTATGAGCACAATCTGGTGCTCTTACATGCATTACTGTTTCTAAAGAAAGAACAGTTGACATACTTACTATAACAGTAGATCTTTGAGAGAAACTCTTCCCTTAAGCCACACCTTTGAAACTATACTCACGTCAGTGTTAGGACCTCACAGAAACATTTGCTAGCTGGGGCTGCTCATGGCATCATGCGTCAGCATCTACATAAATGTGGGCGGTCCCATCTCTCTTCAGTTCCTGACTGAAGAATGTGTTTGGAGGACTTTGTTCTTGGAGAACTAGGAAATTATACCAGTGCCTCTGACGTTAGGCAGATGTAGGTACTGGAGAAGGCAACCATGTCAATTCCCAAATCAGAATTGGATGCCCTAATCCCCTACAGCTGATTAAAGGGGGGAAGGAGGGAGGGCCTGCATGGCCAAAGGGAAGAGAGTCTTTCGAAGATCTACAGTTACACTAAGTATGTAACTGTTCTATCTTCTTCGAAGATACTTCTTCCCTTAGGCTACACCTTTGGAATGAGTCCCAAGCAGTCCCAGAAGCTAACTGGAAGGCTGGTGCAGTCTGTTAACGATAGTAATCCCTGTAAGACAGCAAGACCAAAGTCTGCACATCTATGAGAAACAATGTTCAGACTGTAATGTTTAGTGAAGGTATGGACAGTGTTCCAGGTGGCTGCAGCACAGATGTCAGTCACGGAGACATTTCTGAAGCAAGCAACAGATGTGGCCATGCCCCTTGTGGAATGACTACGAACCATACCAGGAAGTTTTTTACCATACATCCTATAACAGAACACAATGCAATGTGCTAGCCATTTGGACAAGCACTGTTTTGAAACAGGTACACCCTCTTTCCCAGGGGCGAATGAAACAAAAAGCTGCAAGGAATTTCTGCAGTCCTTGGTATGTGCCAAATGGTATCTCAGGATTCTATATACATCCAAATTATGAAACCATGCTTCATCTTGATTGGTATGCTCTGGATAATAAATTGGAAGGTGGATAGTTTGGTTTAATGTGAACTCATACTCCTCCTTTGGTACAAAACGTAGGAGTAGTATGTAATGACACCATGTCTTTATGAAAAATCAAATAAGGAGGTTCACACATTAGAGCCTGTAGCTCTGAAATTCTTTGCGCAGAAGAGATGTTGACTGAAAATAGTGCTCTCCACGAAAGGAAGCGTAGACCGCAATTCATGACTGGCTCAAAAGGAGCCAATGTAAGATTCTCAAGCACATCATTTAGGTCCCATGGGGGACTGGATTGTGAATGGGAGGTTTCACATGCAGAATGCCTCTCAAAAAGATACGGGAGACCTCCAGCTGGGCTACCGTATGCCCATTAATAAGGGCATGGAAAGCTGATATTGTTGCCAGATGCACTTTCAGTGAGGAATACTGCGGACCAGAGTCTGACAGTGACAGCAAGTATTCCAACACCACATTGACCAGACAGGTAAATGGGTTCATATTTTTGGAAGTGGCTCACAAAGTGAAACACTTCCATTTTAAAGAGTATGCATGTCTGGTAGAAGGCTTTCTAGCTGCAACCAGCACATCATTTACTTTTGGTGATATCCCAAATTGTGCTATGGCTATGCCTTCAAGACAGACGCATGCAGATGCAGAGACTTGAGGTCTGGATGGACCAGAACCCCCTTGTCCTGTGACAACAGGCCTCTGCAGTAAGGGTACCTGCAGGTCCTATGCTAGTTGTTGCAGCAGATACCATATTTGTTGAGGCCACAGAGGTGCAGTGAGGATGAGGATTGCACCCTCCATCTGTAGTTTCGATAATATTCTCTGTATTGATGGAATGGGAGGGGAATGTGTACAGAAACCTCCCTATGTAAGAGAGGAACAGCGCATCTCACCAGGAAACTGCAGGCCTTGGAGCAAGTGAGCAGAAATGCGGCAGTTTTGTGTTGTGTGGGGATGCAAAAAGGTCCAACTGTGGATGATACCACCTTTGGAAGAGATCTAACACAGAGGTCAGCAGTTCCCATTCATGTATCTTGGGCTGTAACCTGCTTAGCTGATCTGCTAAACATGTTGGACTCCTGGGAGATGCACAGCTGATAACTCCAGGCCATGTTCTGGCACCCAGTACCACACTCTCATTGCTTCCCAACACAGGGGATAGGAATGACTCTCTCCTTGTTTGTTTATGTAATGCATGGCACTGACATTGTCTGTCTGGCCCAGCAGATGACCTAGGGTCAGATGATCCTGGAAAGCCTGGAGACTGTATAAATTTGGAAACTGTGGACCCCCCGAGCACCTAAAATTATGGACATAAAATGGGTGATCACACTACGAGATTTACTGTACCACTTAGACCCTAAAACTAAATGTCCATTTCTTCACCTTTCCAGGAAAAACCTTCTCCTGATATAGCGAAGTTGTGAATTAGCAGTATTTTCTACATGTTAAATTTAATCATATTTAAAAATTACATACAGTAAGTTTAAACATGTAATGAATTCCTGCCACACTTTGTTTTGTATTTCTTATTGTTTTTTATATAAAATGAAAAACAGAGTTGAATTTCTTAAAAAATTAAAAATCTGTTGTAAAGGGTTTGAATCCCTCTAAAACCACTGACGAAGTGGAACAAAATGGAATGCTTATCTTTACTACTAGATGGCAATATAGCCTACTTTGTCAGTATTTAAAGAGATTAAAACTGCGCATAACCAGATCCCCCTTAGAAGACCTGTGATCGAAACACTAGGGGTTGCGTGGCTGAAGAAAGCTACACACTGGCAGACTGAATGCTGTATTACGCTTTGCAAAATAAACCAACTTTGGATGGATTAACTGGATAAACTGGTCATGAGTCTTGTGCTACTCTACTGCTTGTGAGTGCTTGCCTTTCTGAGGAACTTGTATAATATTAGGGGCTCGTTACCCCCAGCGAGGCACCAGCACCTTACTGTTGAGCGCACCGCACTTGTGGACTTCTGGATAGTGTATAGAACTGCTCTCAACTCCAGAACATTTATGTGCAATTTGGCTTCAACTTGGGTCCAAGATCCTTGAGTCTGATAAGGACCCAGGTGTGCTCTCCACCCAGATCCTGATGCATCCGAGGCGACAATTTGAGTAGGAGCTGGGATTAAGAGTTCAGAGCCCCTCAAGAGGTTGTCAAGGTCCATCTACCACATCTGTATTTTGCGTAAGTGTGACGTGACAAGAACCTGATAGTCCATATCATCCACCAGTTGGTCCCAATGCACTCTCAGTGTCCACTGTGGTATCCACATATGTAAGCATGTCAGTGGCACTGTCATAACGGCAGATGCCAGTTCCAGCAGGCACAAGAATGTCCTGGTTGAGACACACTGACTGCTGTACAACAGCTGGGCTTGTACCCAGAGACACTCTGCCTGGTCCAGAGGCAGAAACACTTTTCCCTTTTCTGTGCCCAGGAATGCCCCTATATACTACAGTCTCTAGCAAGGGGTCAGTACTGACTTTGTCACATTCACTGTAACCCCCAGGTCTTTGAACAATTTCCTTGTGCGAAGCAGGATATGTTTGAGCTGATAAAAACAACAAAAGTAGAGATCCACACAGAAGAAAACTCCAAGGCAAATTACAAATTTATTGAGACATACACAAACAATTCTCCGGTGCTTTGAGGGCAAAGATCTTCTTCATCAGAGAGGATGGAGTCAAAAAACAAGGTACATTCTTAAATAGCCATCTGATGGTGACGTAATTCAAAGTGCACAAACTAACCAATAGCATGCTACCAAAACTTGAAACATTTAAACAATCATGAAAATTAAATTTTAAAAGCACACCTGCTATTATTTACATCATATTGCACACATCAATTTTGTATACACTGTTACCTGTATTTATGCTTAAATGCGATAGAGTCAACATTTTCGGTATGTTTTGAAGTTCTGCTTATTATCCGTTTTGTCAAACCATACATTTTCATACTGCACTTCTAAAAAGTAAGCTCAACAGAGTAATAGATACACAACCATATTGACTATATATTTATTTTGTTTGAGCTGACTTCTGGATCTGGCTTTCGACAGCCATTTGTCCAGGTATGGGAACACATGCGTACCTTCCCTGCGAAGGGCTGCTACCATCACAGCTAAGCATTTACTAAAGACCCGAGGCACAGAAGACAAGCCAAAGGGCAATACTCTGAACTGGAAGTACTCCCCTTCCAGGACAAATCTCAAGTACTTTCTGTGATGTTGTCTTATTTTGATATGAAGGTATGCATCTCTTCATGTCCATTCAATAAGTCCAGTCCCTAGTTTGCAACAAGAGAATCAGAGTCTGCAGGGGAGACCATGTAACATTTCTTGTATTCCGTGGAGAAATGGAAATTACGTACTTACCGCAATTATTGATCTTCTTGGATGGTCTCCATCACTCATTCACACTAATGGGATAGCAACGGAGGCACTAGTACCAAACGGGAGCCAAAATGTTTCAGAAGGGTCGGTGCTGAGACAGGACCACGCATGCGTGCCACTGCGAGACTAGCTCGCGCCTGTGTAGGCTATCTTGGTGTCGACCCTCCAACTGCCTCAGTACCTTTTTGACTGAGGAGGTGCAGCGTAACTAATAAAAATAACTTATCCTGAGTTTCTGGGCCTGAGAGGGCCCAGAGGGCCCTTGCAAGGAGGGTCAAGAAACAATGTCTTCACAGCCTGAACCACAGGATCATGAAGACCAGGAAAGAAAATGAGTGAACCTAGGGGATGGTGGGTGGGCGTGTGAATGAGTGATGGAGACCACCCAAGAAGATCAATAATTAAGGTGAGTACGTAATTTCCATATCTTCCTGCACTAAGTCTCCATCACTCATTCACACTAATGGGAGAGTACCGAGCTAAAACCAACAACCCTGAGTAGGGTGGAGGAGATAGGGTTCACTCAGAAAGGACAGCCAAGGACTGTCCTGCTAATAAAAAGAGGCGTCTTGGAAAGAGTATCTAGAATATAGTGCTTACAAGATAAGTGCTTGAGTTGTAACTCACCACTTTGCAGACGACTGCAATGGACACAAAATGAAACTCTGCCAGGAATCTGCAGAAGAGTGGCGAAAACCCAGTCTCACAGTTTGGTATAGGACCAAAATTAACAGTGTCAAAGACATGTACTAATCTAACGCAAAGGACGTCAGGAGCTGAAAGAGCCGGAGGTAAAGTCTACTGGTTCAGGGTAGACCGAAAAACGCAGATGGAAACCCCCACTACCAAGTATGGCTGACCTGTGAAGAACAGGTTCAAGAGTACTTGAACCACCTACTTGGTGAGCAAAAAGGGGGTCCAGGTGGGGTTAGCCCATCAAGGAGAATGGTTTTCACTTAGTCACTGAAAACTTCCTGATGGAAGGGCAAAGCATGATTTCGAAGCCTCTTATGGTGGTCTAGTAGAACCAGATCCTACCCACTTTATGTTCCAAAAGGAATCATCCTGCCCCTGTGTGTACAACTGTAGTAGCAGTCTCTGAATTCAGGGAAGAGAGGAAAAGTGTACAGGAGAAGGTGTCCACTGTGGAAAAATATTCCGGCAGAAAAAAAAAGGGTCTGGCTTTGTAAAGCAAAGAGAAGCAAGATGTGCGTCGAGGAGGGACGTAGCAGGACCAAGTTAGGGCTAACCATTCGCTGAAAGTGACTGAATAGCGGCAGAAGTGACTCAATGCAGTGAGGCACTATGCACTCCAGCCTCCCTGAAGGGAGTAGGAAAAAACTCTAGTTTGTTTGCTGAAAAACAAGCATCACAGTTCCGTCACGGAGAAATAGTTTTGTGAGTGACTGGCATGAAACCAGTGCGCAGGAAATGATGGTGTGTATATTTGAGAAGCCATCTCAGACAAAAGACCTACTTGACTTACAGTCAAGAAAGGAGTATATCATCTGTTAAGTGGAAGCAAGCAAGAAAGTAGGAATCTGAGTTCCGACTTGCTGGAGAGTCACTTCTGTTGCTGTGAGGCTCTGCTCAAGAGAAGAAGCATGATTAAAAAAAAGTGCCAAATAAGCCACTGAAGGGGCAATATCACAAGGGAGATATATACCCCTATCAAAA
This sequence comes from Neoceratodus forsteri, assembly GCA_016271365.2. Classification (NCBI taxonomy): domain Eukaryota; kingdom Metazoa; phylum Chordata; order Ceratodontiformes; family Ceratodontidae; genus Neoceratodus; species Neoceratodus forsteri. The sequence continues at coordinate 1,726,880,636 of CM057455.1, read as the reverse complement.
GAGTGAAAGAGCCTGAGCGGCTCCTGATCATTAAATTAGAATGTTCCACAGAGTGTAATTGTCTTGACGACTGAAAAAGTCTAGACGCAGAAGTGTATGGTCCACGGACGCAGTCTGAAATACTATAGTGGACCCCATTACTGAGGAACTACTAAAAAGATCTTCCATCACAAACTCTGATGATACAGAGGACATGCCCTTCAGTATATAAAATGAGTCATCCACTGTATTACTGACCAGAGGGTCAGGGAAAGACTCATTTAGATGCACTTCTACCCCAGAAGGACCTCTAAGGGAGGTCTAGGTCAGAGCCACTAGAGACTCTATCACCAGGAAGGATGTCAAGGAGCTTGGTACCACGTAGAGAGCTGAGAAAGTGCTGAGTGGAATGAGAGATTCTGCTGGCAGAACAGTACAGCAGAGTTCCATCAGCAGAAAACTGCTAGATGACACAAGATTCCACGTAGACTGCCACTCACTAAGATGTGCGGAAATAATCCACAGAACAGGATTTCATTCTGCGGAAAACATCCTGCCACAAGTTCTGTGGAGAAGAAAAAATGTGTCACTAATTCTGCCAGACAGCACCCACTAGCACCCATGCGGCACCAACATCACTCGTGGCACAGAAGGGCACCAAGCAGTGTCTATGCCAACTTGGGCAATACCCGAGGGCACCCACGGTGGTACCTGCAGGCACCCCCAGCACCCATGCAACAATGGCATCCGAGGTCACCCCCAACACCCATGGTACCATGGCACCCATGGCACCCATGACAAGAATGGCACCCAAGATCACCAGTGGCACCCATGGACACCAATGGGTGCCCCTGGAACTACCCTTGGAACTCACGAGTGCTCGCAGTGCCACCAATGGCACCCGCAGGTGCTCAGTGCCACCCATGACACCTGTGGGTGCTCAGTGTCACCCACAGGTGCTCAGTGCCACCCACGGGTGCTCGGTGCCACCCATGGGTGCACAGCACCACCCAGGGTGCTCAGCACCACCTAGACACCCGCGGCACCAAACTGCACCCACAGCACTGCACAGAGCGATGGCACCGACCCACAGCGCTGACGATGGCACTGACCCACGGCGCCGACCAAAGCATAGTGCCGACCAAGGCACTGAGGCAGGGTGCCGACCAAGGCACTGAGGCATGGCGCTGACCAAGGCACCGAGCCACAGCCCTGAAGCAAGGTGCTGACCAAGGTACCGAGCCATGGCGATGAACCATGGCACTGAAGGAAAATGCCAATGGAAATCCTGAAGGGAAGAAGGAAAAAGGTGGTGCCTGTGCTGGCCCCTACATGGAAAAGGGAGAGGGGGGTAGGCACGAGGGGTTGACACTATGGTGAAGGCACTAAGAGGGCACCGTGCCCATCCTGATCCAATTGACCCAGCTCTGGTCCAATGCCTCCGAGGCCCGAAGGCCCCGAAATCAGAAACACAGCCAGGAAAACTGGAGAAGTCAAACCCTCTGCTCCATAGGAGTGGCCCAGAGGTGAAACTGCTCCACGAGGACAGAGATGGAGTTCAGAGTCGAGAATGCAGCCATTAGGAGCGGGGCCAAGGGGAACCCACCAAAGTCGGTTCAGGCCTATTGCCCCTCCCGATGAACAATCCTTGTGCAGACGTACTAAAGGGCAACCTCGAGTGGCACTGGTTCTTCTTCCCCCAACGAGGAAGAAGAGCTTGAGGTTAAGCAGAGCCGGATCCCCGGAACCACTACATTTGTGCTTCTGTGGACTGTCCTCCTCCCCCCGAGCACAGGACTGTCCATAGTCGCCCCCCCCCCCCCATTTATCAAGGGCGGCGGACTGGATACAGCCCTTCTGCCATAAAAACTTTCAAACAAAGTCTTTCTACCATCACCACTACCATCTAAGGATGACTCCGTTGATGGCAGGAAAAAATTTATTTTTCTTCTTTTTCATAATCTTCTTTTCTTGTTCATAAAATAAGAAATGACTACTAAAATATTAAACACTAAAAGCTGCTGTCGTATAGACGAAAACTTTGACTCCAGCAGATGAGCAACATCAACATCCAAGTGCACTCGACGGCGGGAGAAAAGAAACTGAGGCAGCTGGAGGGTCGACGTTGAGATAGCCTACACAAGCGCGAGCTAGTCTCACGGTGACGCACATGCGTGGTCCTGTCTCGGCACCGACCCTTCTGAAAAATGTTGGCTCCCGCTTGGTCCTAGCGCTTCTGGCGCTATCCCATTAGTGTGAATGAGTGATGGAGACTTAGTCCAGGAAGATCTTTAGGTCTCATAGGTCTAGCACAGGCCTGAGACCTCCTGTCCATATGGGTACCAGGAAGTATCTAGAGTAAAACGCTTTGCCTTTCTGGTGTGAAGGCACAGGTTCCATGGCACATTTGGTCAGTAAGACTTGTACCTCCTCTTTCAACAGGACAGATGTCCCAGGGAATAAGCTGAAAGAGATGAAGAATGCTCTGGAGGGGTGTCTAGAAACTCTAGAGCATGTCCCTTTGCAATTATCTCCAGGACCCTTTCTTCTGTAGTAATCTCCCTCCACTGTGTTAAATGAAGGGAGAATCAACCCCCTACCACCACCTCCTTTCCTTGAAGTAGTTTGGGGGGGGGGGTCCCTGCATGAGTCATGCTGAACCAGAGGGCATGGTGTCACTGGCTTTGGAGACTTTAGAATGGGGACCTGGGGAAGGGGGGGAGATGGTGAGGGTCCTCCAGCCTTCCTTTCTTCAGTGCTGCTGACAATAAGCATGGTGGCCACCTTTGGCAGCAGGATGATGAAAGGACCCTCTGCCTCTACCTCTACCAGGTGTAGGATGCATGGACTTTACTGACCTCAAAGTCATTTTGGAGGCCTGGAGGCCTCTCAAAGCCTATTGTACATGGTAGCCAAACAGTTTTGTGCCTCTAAAGGGAACTTTCAAGACTGTTTGTTGCACATCAGTTGCAAACCCTGCCACTCTGAGCCAAGATTACCTTTCTCATGCAAATCCCAGTGGCAGCTGCCCTGGCAGAAGCACTGGGGACATCATATACTGACCATAGTAGATGTCTGCCTACTTTAGCACCTGCAGTCAGATTTTTCAGTAATTCATTTTTGGCTGTGCCTTCTGGAAGTGCCCAAACTGCAGCTTTGGCAGCCTTTCAAAGGCTGTTTTGATACTTAATCATGTGTGACTGATAGTTTGCAATATGCAGGCCTAATAAGGCAGAGGTGTATGTTCCCTTGCCTATCACATCAAGCCTCCTGGGGTGGCAGGGTACTCATATGCCTTGGTGCTATGGATAGAAACATAGAAACATGGATATGTCAAGGCCTGCCAATATGATCACAGACTTTGTTTCTGGCTGGTTGGCATAATAAGGCTTGGCAGCAGGGGCAGGATACTGCTTGTCAGCCTTTCTGGGAAAAGCTGGGATGGTATTTGGCTTATAGCATGCAGCAAAGTGGTATCCTCTAAGGCTGGATAAATGGGAGGTACAATGATGGAGAGAGTGCAGTGTACCTTCAGAAACTCCATCAAATTATTTTTAGAAGACTCCTCTTCTTCTACTACAAACCCCACAGCAGTCTGCATTTGCTGCATCACTATCTGAAAACTAGAGTTGTCAGGAGGAGATCTGGGTGTATAAACCACAGAATACTCACTGCAAGAGGATACAGTGGAGCCGGAATGTGAAGCATACTATTCCTCTTCATAGCCCTCCTCCTCTTTATAATCCTCCTCCATTATGAGGTCAGGATTATATTCCTCCTCCTCGCTGACATCTCAGTCGACAACCGGAATGGAAGACCTCGCTGGTAACACTGCAGGCCTTTGCTCAATAGTCACTGGCTGTGTCCCAGTCAAGGAAGTCGATGGGGGCTTCAACCTGAGAACCTCCATAGACAGCAGTGCAGGGTGCAAGGCAATCCTGGCAATATGTGCTGAAATATATCTGAAAATGACACTAATACTGCCTACACTTTGACAAAGCCCTGACCAGGAGTCACGACTGCTGGTGTCAATAACAGGCCTGTTCCCATTGACCATGGTGATGTACAATCTGTAGTAGGTATGGTAGTGACTGAGCCAAGCCCCAGGCTTGGAGTCTGGTCAACAGTCAAGGGGTTACTGTGACTGCCGCCGGGGTGAACGATGACGATGCAGGTTGAGTAGGTACAGGTTGCAGCAGCAACCTGAACCTTGTCGGGGAAGCTGATTTGTCCTTATCCGTATGTTTATGCTTAGGGACCAACAATGACTGCTTTTTTGGTGGTCATTGGACTTTGATGACTGCAACTTGGTTGAGGGGGCAGGCAATGGTTCCCTCTAGCCCTGGGTTTTCTGCATGGCTGCTACAGTTTTCTCCAATAAAAACTTCTGGAGTGCTTTTTTCTGCATTACCTTGTAGCTTGACTGAAGCCCTAGCAAACCTTACAAGTCCTGATGTTGTGAGAGAGGCCTAAACAGCAGACAAACATGTCGTGGGGGCCGTCTTTGTATATTTTTTCACCACAGTCACAGTACCTGAACAATGTCATTGGTTTCAGCGGCATACAGTAGTCGACGGTATCACCAATTTATTAGTGATTACTTTACAGAAAATAACAAACAACAATGGCTAGTCATATTCATTTCCACAGCAGGTCCGATGAGTATAGTTGATGGCGAGAAAGGAACTGAGGAGAGATAGGGCTTCCCACGTTTATGCAGATTCTGATGCTTGACATCGTTGTGGGAAGCCCCTGGCTACCAAAAGTTTCCATGTGCTCCTAGTGCTGATGCTGGTATAGTTCCAAAGGTGTGGGCTATGGGAAGAGATATCCTCAAAAAAGAGCTTGAATTTTTCTTAATATTCTTCCAGTTTTACATTTACTTAAGTATAAAGTTCAGTTTGCATTTTAAATGTACACTTGCGAAAGGAATTCCAAAGAATGCAAGTTTCAGCTAGTATAAATGGCTATGGTGTGAATTTAAAAGATAATTATGTATACAGTTAAGCCCAGTTTATCCTATACATACAATAACTGGTAAGACAGTACTGTGTTCAGATTTTTACAAATTTGTTTTATTTTGTTACCATTGAACTTTCTCACATTTACGCTGGAGGTTCATTTGTATTTTTTTAAATATATTTTCAGTACTTACCTGGTGATCCTTACATGTCTAAGCAGTCCAGTAAATATAACACCATTAACTATCACAGTTCGTTCTAATGTGCACCTGTGTAGCTGATTCTTTCTTGTTCTAAACAAGAATAACATGCACATTTCTGAAACTGCAAACTGTGGCTGCAGTTTTTGCTTTGAACACAACATACAGCAACAAATAAAAAGTTACATTAGTGTACCAGTACAATATGTGTCAATACCTTAGCAAACTGGCTCATTTAATGTACCTTGGCATGAAGAACACTCAATCACAATTACAGTCCAGGTTGACCTTCCGTGAAAAAAAAACATTACCGGCCTGAAGAGAACTGATTAGCATATTCCAGTTCCACTGAACTGAAAGACCTGCAATTACTCCTCTTGTGCTGAGCAGCTAAAATTTTCTTTTCTCTGTTCTGCCAGTCATAACAATTACGAGTTTTTAGAACATTATGTATTAACTGTTGAACTTTCATTATTGCACTCCCAAGCCCCTCAGACATAGAGATTGAGCATTAAAACTGATCCTACATAACAGAGCTTGTGTTTTTTTATCCTGCGATTAAACTTCACTGAAACAGGTTTGAAATATCGAACTGATATAAAAAAAGACATTAAATTTGAATCAAGAGAATTTATTTTTTAACCATTACCCCTATTAGTGTACTCCATTCATACTTTTCAACCTTTCACCACCAAAACATGGGGGAAGAGACAATTCTTATACAGTCTGTTTACCGAGGACAAACCCAGCTGAGATGCATAGTTTTGTTTTCAGTGAGATCTTGCTTCTATTAATTTAGGTGACTGAATCACTGGATGGTTAAGTGAGTTGTTTAAAATCATACAGCGAGTAAAATCCAAGCAAAGTCACTGACTCAGAGTGTAAAAGGTTTTAGTGGGATTTGCACCTGGAACTCCTGGTTAAGAGTTCTACCTGTGCCCAATAACTGGTAGGCTACTGCACATGGCCATACTGCAAAATATGGGATATCACCAGATCTTACAGATGCAGCACATACACATAGCAACATAGTAATTTAAGGCTGAAAAGAACTCCAGATTCATTATGTCTGTCTCACTGTTTCACAAGCAGGTAGGAATAATTATACAGTGCAACAGGTACTAACTTAAAAGGGTTTCCAACCCACTCTACAACCCAGGGTATCTAGTGGTTCTCTTGGTAAGCATAATTGTTTCAGGCTTACCTTGAAGGCCTGTACTATCTTCTTGTCCACTGTCTCCACTGATAGGCTGTTCCATAGGTTTATCACCCTCTAAGAGAAGAACACTGTCCCTGAAATGACCATCGCTGAGCTTCAGGGCATGTCCAGGAGTCTTGTGGGAGGACACCAGATCAAACATCTCTGTGTGTTTGATCTCGTCTATACCCTTGAGCACCTGGAAAACCAGGCTCTTTTCCTCCCTCAGCCTCATGTTTTTCCAACATGAACATGTCAACAGCCACAGCCTCTTCTCACAGCTTTTATCTTTCATACTCCTGAGCAATTTGGTGGCTGTGTGTTGCATCCTCTCAACTACTTCAAGTCCTTTTTTGTACGGGGGAGCCCAGAACTGCAAGCAGTACTCCAGGAGGCATTTGACAAGGGCCTTGTATAGAGGCAGAATAGCTTCTCCTGTATTTCTAGTCCCCCCCCCTTTGATACACCTCAGCATTCTGCCTGCACACTTGACAGTAGCTGTTCACAACTTGCCATACTTCATCATCTTGTCTATTACGACCCCTAGGTCCTTTGCCTCATCCATTGTATCACGAGGAACCCCACACAGTGTGTTGATCTTGTATCTGTTTTTCCGCCTCCAGAGTGGCACCTTGCATTTGGCTACACTGAATTTGAGACTTCAGGAGTCTGACCAATCATCCAGCTTATTCCTCTTGAACTGTATTCCTTTTCTCACGGGAATTCAGCTTAGTGCCATCAGTGAACTTGAGCATACTGCTAGAGACCTCAACTTCTGGATCATTAATAACATTTTAAACAGCAGTGGACCCAGCACCAATTCCTGAGATATGCTGCTAACTACTCCTCTCCACTCTAATGCCGGTCTACTCCAATACTCTGATTCCTGCACCCCAAGCCAATTAGCAGCCCATCTCATGAATGACTTGCACACCACACTGGTGTACTTTACCTGGAAGCCTGCCATGCACCACCATGTCAAAGGCCTTGCTGAAGTCAAAATAGACTATATCTGTGGCCCTGCCCTTGTCCACTTTCCTGGTCACCCCTTTTAAGAAAGTGACCAAGTTGGTTTGGCATGACTGACCCCTCACTGAACAATGCCGAGAGTGGGCAAGAACCTTCGCTTCAACCAAGTGCTCCATTATTCTGTCCTCGATAATGGCTTCCAAGACCTTCCCATCACTGAAGACAGGCTTACTGGCCTGTAGTTTCCAGGGTCAAACAATAACCCTTTCTTGAAGATGGGGACCCAATTTCCCACTTCACAGTCCTCCAGCACCTCATATGTCTGGACAGACTACTGAAGGATTCCTGCAAGTAGCCCACACAATGGTTCCCTTAGCTCAGTTTTGATCCTAAGGTGTACTGTGTCCACCTAGTGGGACTCACCTAGCTTAGTCAGCTACCAGGGTGGGTGTGATGTCCACATGCTATATCATGGCTCCTTCAGATGCCATGGGCCTTCCCAGTGAGTACCCTCTCTCCACAGAGGTTCCGTATTGAACACCAAAGAAAAGTATTTATTCAGCATCTCAGCCATTGCCACTGGCTGTTTCACTGGTTCCTCTCCCTTTTCCCAGGTTTTCTGGAGGTCCGATACCCTCCTTTGTCTTTCTCCTTTCATTTGTGTACTGGAAGAAGACTTGAGTTGTGTCTGCAGCTCCTACTGCTAACTTGGCATTCAATTTCTCCTGGGCTTTCTTAATTCTAGCCTTGCAGACCATCAGTGCTGCTCCGTACTCCTCTCTGGGATGGAGGTCACCTGTCCCATTCCAGCAGTCATGATTTGTTCATGATCATTTTCCTTAGGTCATTGTTAAAATGTTACAACAATGTGCACATTAGTGCTTTGAAGTTTTAAAAGTTCACTGTTAACTGAACTTTGTAGATTACTATGACATAGATTAATATGAGCTACGAAAAATATAGGCTGGATAGATCAGACAAGAAAGGCGGAGGGATAGTAATATATGTCAAGTGGGCACCAGTAGCTGGGTTGCCAACTTTGCTAATGACACCAAACTAGGAAGGGTAGTTGCATCTCAGCAGGAAATGTAATGGGATATCAACTTGCTTGGAATGTGGGTGGAAAACTGGCAGATGAACTTTAACATTGAAAAATGCAAAGTGATGCACCTACATAACAAGAATAAAAAAGGCAAAATACTACCTAAACAACAGAGAGATTACTGAAACTCTGCAGGAAAAGGAGCAGGGATGGGGTGTGGAGGAAATGATCAGCACCCACCTGAAATGAGGACCACAGTGTGGGGAAGTAGCTATAAAAGTGAATAGAATCTTGGGATGTGTCAAAAGAAAATGAAAATTATGTCCTTACAGTAATTCTTGGTCTTCTTGGACTATCTTCACCACTGATTCACGTGGATGGGTTCTGAGCTTGAGGCGCTAGGATCCTGCGGGAGTCAAGAATCTTCAGGAGGGTCAGTAGCAAGGTAGGCTGCATGCATGCATGCATGGCACTGCGAGACTAGCTCGCACTGCATGGCTTTCCTTGGCACTGGCCCTCAACTGTCTCAGTACCTTTTTTATTGAGGAGGTGCAGCGTAACCTAAGTATAATACCTAACCTAAGAAGGGCATAAGATAGTCCTTTTGATCCATCTAAGAAAGGTCAAAAGCAAGATAAAATGTGTCTTCAGAGCCCAACCAAAACCAAAGGAGATGAAGACCACAAAATAGAGAGAGTGAGCCCGGGGGACGACAGGTGGGCGTCTGAATCAATAGTGAAGATGGTCCAAGAAGATCAAGAATTACGATGAGTATGTAATTTTCATATTCTCCTGGACTGTATCTTCACCATTGATTCACATTGATGGATTTGAGTATCAAGTTCAGACAAAAATCCCATGGGCAGGGGGGTAGGATCTGGCATTCACTCAGGACAGCAGTCCATTCAGGATTGTCCTTCCAAAAGAGCCATGCTGCCTGGCATGGACATCCAAAGTATAATGCTTGATAAAAGTAAGCACTTTGCTCCAGGTAGCAGCTATGCAAATATTAGTGATGGGAAAAGAGCGAATCTCTGTCAGGGACGTAGCAACCACTCCATTAGAGTGGACAAGAACCTGGTCTTCCAATTTGACTTATGCCATAGAACAGCACTGGCAGAGACAAGTTACTATCCATGTGGAGATACATTTGATGGTAACCGGTTGACCTAGCCAGTTAGGGCTGGAGGAGATGAAGAACTGCTTGGACTGCCAGAGATTCTTAGTTCTAAGTACAGTAGAATCTATGGGTCCTCTTAACATCCAGAGAGTGGAGGGTGTGCTCCCCTTCATTCTGGAAGTTAGGAAAGTAGGAAGGCAGGACCAAGGGCTGATTTAAGTGGAGCTCTGATCCCACCATTGGTAAAAACGTGGGGTGCATGCAAAGAACCATCTTGTCCCTATGAAAGACAGTGTACAGAGGGTCTGTGACTAAAGCATGTGTCTCAGAGACCCGACGAGCAGAGGAAATGGCTACCAAGAATGCAGTTTTCCAAGTCAGGAATTTTAAGTCACAGGGAGTCAAGGGTTCAAACAGCTTACTGGTGAGCATGTCCAACACAAGGTTGAGATCCCAGGCAGCAAAGGATTTCAAGCTTGGGAGCCTTGTGTGCAGGATACCTTTCAAGAACCTCTTAAAAAGGCGTAGCTGAGCTAAAGAGAGGTTCTGAACTGGCTCGTGGTAGGCTGAGATGGCACATAAATGGATCTTAACCAAAGAGTATTGCAATCCTGCATTAGAGAGGTCAAGCAGATACTCCAATACCTTACCTGGTGGGCAACAGAACAGATCACTATGGGACTTGGAGTACCACTCGGAAAAATATCTCCATTTGGCCATTTAGGTCGTTCTGGTAGAAGACTTGCAAGCGGCCAGTAGAATCTCAGAGACCCTCTGAGAGACCTTTTACCTACTCTCCTCTATCACCTCAGGAGCCAGGCATGGAAGTGAAGGGAATGTAGGTTGGGATGAACAAGGGACCCCTGCATTAGAAGGTCTGACCGGGGAGGAAGAGGTATCAGAGGGGTGACTGAGAAGTTGTTGGGCAGCGGGAACCAGATCTGTTGAGGCCACAATGACGCAATGAGAATCATCTCATGGCCGTGTGCCTCTAGCTTGAGCAGTACCCACTGAACTAGAGAAATAGGAGGAAATGCGTACAGAAAGCGAGCTGTCTGTCGCAGCCTGAATGCATCCTGACAGAAAACACCACATTCTGGATTTCTGGAGCAGAAGATAGGCAGTTTGGCATTGAATGGGGATGCAAAAAGGTCCAACTCAGCTGACCCAGTGGTGCTGAGGGTTGAGGCGCTGGACACCACACCTCGCACCACGCCGGGGACCCAGGTTCGGGAATGAACCTGGGTTGCTGGGGGTCAGCTGGGGAGGAGAGGCTTGAGCATCTAACAATAGCTCTCCTCTCCTGGGGGGTAGGGTGGGGTGTGACTCCCAGTGGAGGCTGGGTGTACTGCAGCTTTGGACCACATTCAAGTTGGGGTGAGGTGTTAGCGGACGTTCTGTGCGCCCACCTTCACATGGACGTCACTGCACATCCATGCCTCAGGAAGGGGGGGGTCACGTGCACGAACAACCCTGCACCACTGAATAGACGACGGCACCTGGCCTCCATACCCACAGCCGGATCCCACCCACCTGATCTCCTGATTCTCTCTCCACCCCTAAGCCTTGTTTGCAGACGAAAATGAAAATTACGTACCTACCATAATTCTTGATCTTCTCTTGTATCGTCACCATTCATTACTGTTGGGTGATAGCCGGAGGCACGCACCCGCCACAGGAGCTTTTTTTTTTTTTTTTTGAGGAGTCGGCGCCAACAGCGCCACCCCATGGAGTGACGCTCTGTGTAGAGCGCAAGAGGCGGCCGTTAGGCGCTGCAGACTCCTCCTCCATCCCAGTTCTGTTAGCCGGAGAGGCGAAAAAAAGGGTTTGAAGAAAGAGTGAGGCAAGAGAGCCGAGGGATAGAAAAAAGAAAGGATATAAACTGAAAAAGGAATAAGCCGATAGAGGATAGAAGGGAGAGGAAGAACTGCCTACCCTAAGGGACCGAAGGGCCTCACTTCTGGGGCAGCTCCAAGGGAGGAACAGATAGAAAGGAGAAAGAAGAAGGGTAAAAGAGAGAAGAAGAGGAGGGGAGGCTAGGAGGGGAGACTGCCGTTGGCAAATTGGCTAAGGGTTATAAGCTCAGAACCATAAACAAGGGAGCAAGGATCCCATTTTGAAATTCAAGGAGAAGGTCAACTGATCTTCTCGCGCAGAATGGACACCAAAGGCAGGTTCCCTGACCTCCCGCCTACCCAATTTTTCCAGACTCCAGCCGGGAGCTCTTTAATTATTAAGAGGGAAAAACTCCATTCCAAACGAGAGCTGCCAGCTAGGAGGGAAGAAGCCCACTAGCACCAAACCTGTAGAGGCTGACATAATAGGATTAGGACCTCCAGAAGGGGTCTGGAAACGAGAAGTCGAGCCATTTAAGGGATCATCTCTTTAAACTGTGAACTGAGAAAAATGGCTGGGGACAGCCAAGAGATGCCCAATAATGGCAGTCAGAAAGAGTTCCCTCAGGACAGATAAGTGTAGCTTGTTCCTCCTATTCTCAGAGGGAAAGATCCGTTCAGAAGAACGGAAGAAGAGCATGAAAACATTTTTTTTTTTGGCTTAACGGCCAAGGTAGAAGTGGGAGGGACAAGCAGGGAGGGGGAGACGCCGAAGAAGGAGGCCCTTGAGGGGATGGTGGAAGGGATTCAGTAATGAATGGTGAAGATACAAGAGAAGATCAAGAATTACGGTAGGTAAATAATTTTCATATCGTCCCTTGTCAATCTCCACCATTCATTACTGTTGGGTGAGTACCAAGCCCCCTCCCCCAAGAAGGGGGGGGAGAGAAAACCCTTGAGGGAACAGATCCCTTAGCCTCCTACTGGTGACAAGTAGAGAGGGGAAGACCCTAACCAACAGACAAGAGTCTAAGGTGGGTGAAGAGAAGAAGGCCCCAACGAGGGGCTGTGGGAGGGGGTTGCCCCTGAAGATGCCTCCTTGCCCTACGGGAAAATAGGAAGGTCCCCCGGAAGGCAGAGCCAGTCACCCTACGCCGGGCCATGGGTGACAGTTGGGAGAGACGAAGCCATGCCATCCGCCTGATGCAGATAGCTGTCCCTACTAGTCTGGATGCCACCTCGTTGGCGTCATAGGATGCCCTCGCTTGGTGCCTTGCAAGCTCCAGACCCTGTGCAGAGAGGGCAATGGCTTGTCTAGACTGCTCTGAGTCAGGTAGCGAAGCTATGACCTGAGCCAGCATCGACCACAGATGCCTGTTGTAAGCAGCGTGGTGAGCCTGATGGGAGGAAATGCACAGCAATGCACGACCAGAAGAGAAGACTCTTCGTCCCCACCAGTCGAACTCAGCAGAATCCAAGTCCGGAGGCCTGTCGTGCACTGGGCGGCGAAGCCCAGAAGGAGTATCTAGGGATGTCAAACCCAAAGGTGGGTGAGGTAGAGAACCTAGAGACTCGTGGGGGGCACAATACCGTCTCCTGCAGTCTCCTGGGGCTGGAGAAGGAGTGGCTGGAGACTGCCAGGTACGGATAGACACTTCCTGGAAGGGGATTGGCCAGGAAGGCACCACCAAATGGCAGACGCTGAATTCACTGAGGAAAGCACATGTCTGCCGCTTGGTATTGTCTCTATGAACATAGGAAATACGAAGCTCCAGAACCATCCTCAAAAGGAAACGCTGATAGTCAGTGAAGTCAGCATCAGAGGAAATGTGGACAGGAAGTTCCTCTTCCTTAGTTGAGGAAGACGAGGAGGAAGTGGAGCTCGAATGCCCAGAAGACTTCTGCGGCAGGGGGACAGGTGAAAGACCTGTTCGTCCATGGCCCTAACATAGGACAGGAAGGCCGCCGCAGTAGCTCTGAATGTCTCCCAAGTTAATGGCCCAGTGGGCCCCACATGGCCTGGGAGAGAGGGAGGTGGTTGCAGAGGGATGGGCGAAGGGCACCTAATAGTACATGCCTGGCCTCTGCCAGAGCTCTGGGATCCAGGTAGCGATGCCGCCAAAACTGAGGACCCTGTGATCATGCTGGGTTGTGTAGAAGACAGGAAAGGAGACAACTCCGGAAAGAGCCCTGAAGGGGAATCTCCCCTGTGGCACGCCTGGGATTGCATGAGTCCAGAAGGGCAGCCCTCAGAACCGCCACTAGAAGGCACTTTAGAGAACTTCAGAGAGAGGTTAGGGTCAGCGCTACGACTCCTCCCCCCACCCCGCAGGGCGGTGGGGGCTCCTCACTGCTCTTGACCCCAACCCCTCAATCCTTCGGACTCTGAAGCAGCCCTCTTCCTCGAAACCAGTGGTGGAGGTCCCTGCTGAGCAAGGCCCCAAAGGGCACCCACTGAAGCAGGGTCCTCCTCCCTCTGCTGAAGGACCTAAGCAGCACCAGGAACGGCGGCTGCCTGGGACCTACCAGAAGAGAGATTCCCTTCTCGGACATCCGAAGGGTCCACCACAGAAGACTCCAGGCCACCCCTAGCCATGGAGCCATCCGGGCTAACCAGCTCCGGGGAGTCTGGTAGGAGAATACTGGACCATCTAGCCCTGCGGTCTACAGGAGGTTCAGAGCCAGAGGACACTAGCTGCTGGTCTGTGTCCTCACCTGAGTCATCTCCCTCCGAGGAGGGGTCGACAAGGGAAGACTCCAAACCAGCCACAGCAGGAACCTGCCCCGAGGTGGCACCAGGCCTGGTACTGCCGTAGGCCACAACAAGCAACACATCCGCTGAGTCATCCGTCCCCCTGGCGGTGTCCAGTTCCCAGGCCGCACTGCGAACGGTGCCATCCGAGCACCCGACACCCGCAACGGCATCGAGATCCGGCGCAGCACCGTGAACAGTGCCAAGGCCCAGCACAGCAGCGCTGATGACGCCACCTGAGTCCCTGGCATCACGAACGGCGCCGAGGCCCAGAGCAGCACTGCCCAAATCACCAGCACTGTGAACGGCGTCGAGGCCCAGCGCGGCGCCGCCCGAGTCCCCGGCACCGTGGCAGGCTAAGGCCCTGGCCTGGCTGGCAGCGCATCGGGCCAACGCGCCGGAACCCATGGTGCAGCTACCCAGAGCGACACCACCGACAGCGCCACTGAGCCCCCCGGCATCATGTAACAGCGCCAAGGCCCAGAATGGCGCCACCGATGGCCCCGACCGAGTCGCCGGCGTCATGAGATGTGGAAGACTCCACGGCGAGGAAAGACGGGAACAAGGGCCCCCCAGCGCTGGGCCCCACAGCCAGGGGCCACAACACCGGGGGAGCCTGCACCTCCGAGGAGGTGACTGCCGGGACGGCGCCAACAGTGCGACCCCGGGTGGGATCATGCCGTTCCTCCGGCACCGAAGAAGAAACCTCCTCCTCGGCAAGGCTGGAAGTGGAGGAGATTTCCTCCTTGCCGGGCCGTATAGACCCAGGAGGAGGACCCGAGGAAAGGTCGAGAGATCTGGCCTGGGAAGCCCTAGGGCTTACATCGTCTTCCTCCGGAAGTCGGGCGGACTCACCATTTTCGCAATGCGCAGACTTCTAAAACACGGGGGTCCATGGAGAAGCAGGCGTCACAATGGTCCATATCATGGTAGGGTCCCAGGCACTGGAGACAAACATCATGACGGGCTGTGACGGAAAACTGCCGGCCACAGGGGCACCGACGCATAAGGGCACGGTCCGCCTTAGACTTACACTTTGCCCCTGAACCAGACATGATGCTAAATAATTAAGCAAAACACAGAAAAGGCTCGGCGTCATCGAAAAATATAATAATGAAAAGGTCTACCGGGCTGACGACGCCGAAATACCGGATGAAGGCTGAAATAAAACTTCCAAAGCAGCCTATGATGCACTACTGAACCTGCCAGCAGGTGCAGCCTCGATGGCGGGAGAAACAGAATTGTGATGGAGGAGGAGGTCTCTGCGGTGCTGCGGCCACCCCTCCGGCTCTATGCAGGCGTCACTCGAGGCGTGCCGTTGGCGCCGACTCCAAAAAAAAGGCTCCCATGGCGGGTGCATGCCTCCGGCTATCACCCAACTATAATGAATGGTGAAGACTGACAAGGGAAGATCTTGACTTCAAGGAACACCAAAGAAAGAGTGGTGGCCCCATGTTGGGGGATTCAAGCCAAGGAGTTCTCAATGCAAGGTAGGTGAGAGGATCGGAGTACCACTGGGGACACTCAGAAATGGGAGGTCCCAGGTGAGCAGGAACAAGCCAGGATGCTAGAGGGAGTCTCGACAGAGCAGTAACTGGAGGGAAAAAAATAAGTTGGGGGAGAAAAAAAGATAAGTCCAGTTCTGGTGTTCCCACTCGTTGAAGAGAGACTGCACAATGTCTGGTGCTAAGGACCACTCATGAGGATCTGCTTTTGTCTAACTGAACTCGTCCACCAGGCTGTTCTGAGCCCTGGGCAAATAAACCACCTGGATCACAGTGTTCTGCTCCAGATACCATTCTCACACTGTCATCACTTCTCTGCAAAGAGGGTAAGAGTGTGCTTCTCCTTGCTTGTTGATGTAGTACATGACTATCTTGTCTGTCTGTCTGTCTGTAGGAGAATGACCTTGTGATGGACAAAGTCCAAGAGTGCCCGGATGGCATACAGGACTGCTCTCATCTCCAAGACATTGATATGAAGATTGGATTCTGTAGGGCTCCAGACTCCCTGAGTGTGGTGGCCCTGGCAATAGGCTTCCCACCCCAACAGAGACACATCTGTGGTAAGGGTTATCTGAAGCTCTGGAGGAGAAAAGGGGAAACCCTGAAGGAGATTGCTCTCCTGTGTCCACCATGCAAGTGACCAAAGGAGAAGCTTTGTCACTTTGATTGGGTAAGACTGAGGATGCACTGTCGGAGACCACTGAGTAGTCCTCATGTGTAGATGCACAAGAGGTACTGAGAAGGCAGAGGAGGCTATGAGACCTGGCATCCGCTGCATGGAGTGATCCCAGACAGACTTGTTTTCCATGATGGAATGAGCCATCTGAAGGATGGCTTTCCTTCTGTCTTCTGGAAGGAAGGCCCTCACCTTGGTGGTGTCCAAGAGGGCTCTGATAAAAAGAAGCAGCTGAAAGGGTTCTGTAACTTCTCCAGATTCAGCAGAACTCCCATGGAGGACAGGAACTGCATTGTTGCAGTTACTGCTTGTTCCATGCACTGCTTGGACAGGCCGGCTAGTAACCAGTCATCCAGATTGGGGAAAACTTGGATTCCAAGCATTTGAAGATGCACCACAAGAACTGAAAAGCACTTTGTGAAGACTCAAGACATCGAGGATAGTCCAACGGACAGGACTTGGAATTGGTAATGTTGGCCCAAAGCCACAAAACAATTAAATCTGTGGTAGCTGGAATGGACTGGAATATGCTGGTAGGCATCCTGCATGGCTAGGGAGGCCAGCCAGTTCCGAGACTTGAGACGTGGTAGTAGGAGGTCCCTAGAGAGACCACCCTGAACTTCTCTTGAACCAGGAATTTGTTCAGTTTTTTGAGGTCAAGAATGGGGCGCATGCCCCCTACTTCTTTGGAACTAGAAAGTAATGGGAGTGGAAGCCTGTATTGCATTCCCTGGCTGGCACTATAGTATTTCCTCTGCCCTGTTGCTCAAGATTCCCGCTATTTCTGAGGCAAAGAGGTCCAACATGGCAGCTGAAAGGGGTTACTGCTTCTGAGTGGACAGTCTGGAGGGATTTCTGAGAAATTCAGCAAGTATCTCTCCCAGATGATCCTCAAGACTGATTTACCTGTGGCAATGGATTTCCACTAACAGCAGAATTGAGTCAGATGCCCCCCCCTCCCCCGGACAGGAGAGGTCTGCCTTGGGCAGCTGAGGCAGAACCAGGGTCTGAGCTTCAGATTGTGGCACTGGGAGGTTTCGGGGCATGTGCCTTCAGCTGCATCTTCTTCTGCAGCTGAGGAGGGTGGGACTTGACTTGGGCTCCTTTACTTTTGCCGCAAAAGGAATGTTTATTATGATAGAAATCTCTGCCCTTTCTCTTATGAGGGTGAGGTGGGGCAGACCGAGCAGCCTTGATGGCTGTTCTAGTCTTCTGAGAGGCTTCGAGGGACTGTTCTACCTGCTGGCCCAACAGATAAGATCCATCAAAGGATACATTCATGACCTGCTGTTGGGCATCAGTGAAAAAAACAGGTGTCCAAAGCCAGGAGTGTTCTCTAATGCAGACACCTGCAGTGGTGGAGCAGGAAGCAGTGTTATATTCAATTCAATTTCAATTCAGTTTTATTTTTACCAGGAAAAGACACCATTGAGCAGGTTCATTTACAAGGTGGTCCTGGGAGGATGCAACATAAGGGATGGTATAAAACAACATTTCATACAAGGACAATACATTTCTAACAGTACATTAACAATACAGGAACAATTGTACTTCTGAAAAAAAGCTAACATCCTGATTCTAGTATTCAGAACGTGGAAACGATACAAGGTGATTATACATTCGATAAGACTAACATAAAATTTCTTTATTCACTGTAGGGGGACAATACAGTTAGGATATGATAGTCTCCCTGGATTCAGGAGGGCAGCTTGTGAAAAACAAAGATGGAGGGTGGGGAACTTGGCACCTGGGCGAGGACGTGGTATTCAGGAGGATTACAGGTATAGGGAAAATCAAGAAGGAGCAGGACAAGTATGATAAGGACAGATTATTGGTGCTGTGAATGAACATAGCATGTATGAGTAGGAAAGTCTACTGTATAAGGGTTGAGCAAGTCAAGGAGTAAACAGCAAGGTGGGTAGTTAGTAACAGGGAGGGAGGGAGGGAGAGAGAAGCTCATGAGGATTGTGGAACTGAGGACAACTGGTGGACACAACTACAGTAATATCTACAAACAGCTAAGTGAGTATGACAAGTACTAACAGGCAGTGCAAAAGTATTTGTAAGAATTAAGGTGGAGGCTAGGCATAGCAGTTACAACTTTCCTTCAGTGATTGTCTAAGTGCTGTTTTGAAGACGTTCATCCCAACAATATGCGTGAGTTTTAAGGATCTTTCAGTGTATTCCAGGGGTGGGGAGGGCATGGCTTAGGGTTGAGGAGCCAAAGCGAGTACGGATTCTGGGTATATCTAGCATAATATATGAGTATCTTCTGAGTTGGTAAACTCCAGAGGTGTATTTAAAAAGGTCAGCGATGTAGGAGGGCAGCTTGTTAGTAAAGGCTCTGTAGACCCAGAGAGAGGTATTTTCTATTCTTCTATTGCTAAGTGAAGTCCAACCTAATTGTGCATAGAGGGAGCAGAGGTGAGTATTAAATGGAGCTCCAGTGATGAATTTTAATACTCTGTGGTACAGAGTAGCCAGTTTGGCTAGAGTAGTGGTGGGACAATGGCTATAAATAAAATCAGCATAGTCATAGAGGGGGAGAAATGTGGTCTGTACCGGTCTTATTTTGGCCTCGTAGTTAAGCAGATGCCTAATTCTGAAGAAGAGACTTAGTCTTTATCGTAGCTTTTTGGAGAGTTCCTCTATCTCTGTAGTGAATGACAGCCTACAATCGAGCCAGAAGCCCAGTTATTTGAATTTCTCCACTACCTCTAGTGGTTCCCCCAAGAGGGTCTTGATCTGGAATTTAGTATTAGTGGAACTAGTACTATTAGGTTTGACTTGAGGAGATATGAACATAATTTTGTTTTTTTTAGCATTGAGCAACAACTTCAGTTGCAAGAGGTTTTGCTGCAGCAGGCTGAACTCCTGCTGCAGCTCTATACACACAAGTTCAAGGGTAGGCCTAGCAACATAGAGAATTGTATCATCTGCAAAAAGATGAACACTTGCTGGACCGATTTCGGGTCAATATCATTGTTATAGATTGAAAATAATAATGGCCCCAGTATTTACCCCTGAAAAATGCCTCTTAGTAATGTTTTAAGGGGGGAGAGATCACCTTGGGCTTTGACCTGCTGTTTTCCACCTATCAGCAAGCGAACCATTTCAGAGTCATGTCTTCCAGACCAATATCTCGCAACATAAGTAATAATAACTCATGGTCTATGGTTCTGAACGCCTAGCTCAAGTCCAATAAGAGTGCCCTGACATGGTTTTTAGAAACTAATGTGACTTGCCAATCATTTGATACCATGTTTCAGTCTGAATCCGGATTGGAGGAGGTTTAGCATGTTCATGGTTTCTAGGTGTTCTCTTAGTTGCACATTCATTCGTTTTTCAAGTAATTCAGAAAGTATAGGTAGTAAGGATATAGGCCGGTAGTTGTTAAGATCACTTGAATTACCAGATATAAAAAGTGGAGTAACATGCAATTTTCCGCTCAGTGGGGAGAGTCCCTTGGGAAAGAGACAAGTTAAATAGATGGACAATGGGTGATGTCAAAAATTGTTGACATAGCTTTAGGAAGAAAGGTTCAATTAGATCTGCTTCTGCACTTTTTTTTGTGTTCAGAGTTATTAAGAGGTCCTTGACCTGCTTAAAGGTTATTGGACTAAAACTAAACTTGGCTGACTGTTTGGTAGCCTTTGGCAGGGGGCATGGCAAGTCTTTATTGCTGGGTTGCGTGAGAAGTTTGCTTGCTGCAGAGGTAGCAAAAGCTAACCCAGCAGTGGCAAAATGGTTATTTAGTTGCTCTAAGATACACTGTTTACTAGTATAGGTGTTGTCACTGGAGATAATCTTGGAAGGTAGTGATGATGAGGTGCTGTGCCCTTCAATATCCCTTAGGATTAGCCAAAATTTGGCTGCACCCTTTCTGGATGATTCTAGTTCAGACTGAAAGTATTTGTTTTTTTCACCCTTTATAAGCTTTGTGCATGGATTCCTAGCGGTTCTAAAAGTCGTCCAATCTGTTGTGAGTTTTGTTTTGCGAGCTCTTTTCCATAGGGTATCTCTGCCATGTAAGGCTGACTTTAGTTCACTAGTAAACTAAGGGCATATCCTTTTCCTTGTTCTGATTTTTACTAGAGGTGCATGTTTGTCAATCACCTTCAGAACAAGGCTGTGGAACAGGTTGTAGGCCTCTGCGATTGTGGATGCTAGGCAGAAATCTTGCCACTGAATTTTGCTTAGGTCTGTGGGGAAGTCAGTACAATTGAATTTGGGGTGGCTCCTCTTAAATTTGAAACTGGAGGTAGATATGGGCTTGGGTAAGAACCTGACACAGGCTATAGCCCTATGATCACTTATATCATTGTAGAATACCCCAGTGTGTGTGTGATTTTGTGGGGTTTATTTACCAGGATCTATAGCTGCTTTAAGCTGATGACTGTTACTCTGTGCCGAGTAACAGTCTAAAGAATTTTCTGTTTTGTATCTGACTCTGGCAAAATCTCAGCTAGAGACTTAAGGGAGGTCCACAAGGCATGTTCATAGTGGGAAAACAATGCCCCTGGTAGCTAGCTACCTGCATGCTCAAGGTAGCCACAGCAAATGACCTCTTGCCCATCATATCTATCTTATGAGATTCCTTATAGATGGGGTGAGCAGTAACTTCCTGAGGAAGGACAGCTTTATCATTCTCAGCCAAAATGACAGTCTTATCGACAATAGGCTGAGAAGCCAGAATAGGTTTGTCCTTAGGATCAGTATACATATGGTCTATCTGTTTACAGACAGAAGGAATGGAATCAGGTCTGGCTCACACTGCCTCCGAGAGGGACTCAAAAGTAGGAGGAATAGGAGGTATAAGGTTGATGGTATTAGGTACATGGAGCCATTCTAGATGTAACCGTTTAGCAGGCTCTAGGGAAGAGGTCTCAAGAGCAAGAGTTGCTCGCATAATGCAAAGCAAAGCATAGTCTGAAAAGAAAGGTCCTTCTGTGGAACAGGAGGAGCACCTGCAGCAGACATGTCCAGGCTCTCAAAAGAGTCATCATCCCCGTCCCCAGAAATGATAAGGTTGGGATCAGACTCATCCTCCTCCTCCAGTTCCTCTCTGGGGAGAGGGTCAGGAAGAGGGGTGGACCTATGGACACCAAGCCCAGCCCTGGGAGTTGGAAATACAGGTGAAACAGGCAACGGCAAAGGAGCTGGCACCGGCACCAGCACCAAAGAAACTACACTGACGCCATCCCCAAAGGAGTCAGTGTCAGCCCCGAAGGAACTGATGCTGTTCCAGAAGCAGAACCCAGCATCGTTGGATGCAGTGCCAGATGTGGTGCCAGGACCCCCGGCACCGAATCCAACAGCACCCCAAACGGAGGTACCGGTGGCACTGAAGTGACTGGCAAGGGTACCTGGGCTGGTTCCTGCACAGTGACACTGCAAGTGGGTATGGCAAGTGGAACTGGACCTCAGAGTTCACCTCAGGTGCTGTTTCCTATGCTGCTTGCCACCACATAAGCACACTTACGCAGCCATTTCTTCAAGCTGAAACTGATACATACAGGGCTACCCTTGCCTTGTTGAAGACAAAAAAAAAACACAAAAAAATGGCACTGGGGCCACCTACTGATCAAACATCAACATTATAATGACCAGATAGGACAATTTTTTCATGCGTGCACGTGTGTGTGTGTGTCTGTTTTACTAACTGTAATAAAACAGCTTGTTCTTAAAAAAAAATCTTGGTTAGGATCAATAGATCTATTTCATACTCGCAATAAGGCACCTCAGGGAGTGCGTTGTGCAGGAAAACGGCACTTTTTGGCTGGTGGAAGCACTCAGCCTATGGCCTTGTGCTTCAACCCACCCGATGCATGCCAATATCCCACAACAATGCTCCCCTGTTGTACCTGTTGTACCTTATTGTTAACTGAGGTCTTGGGTTAGGGAACTGGCTTGGAAACTGGGAAATCACGGATTCAAATTGTGCTAAAACAGTTATGGTGTTAACTTGGGGAAGTCACATTACCTCTCAATGCTATAGTCCACCTAGCTATGGGAATGGGCAGAATCAGGACCCCACTGGAAATGATATATTGTACTTCACCTGCCTCCAACCAGAGAAACTGTCTTTTACTACCATATTAGCCTCTTTTCTCTATTGCTTGCCAGCTCCCTACCCATTTCAGTATCCCCTCATTCTGTGATTCCTAATCTTGTGTAATAGCCTCTCATGTGACACTGTGCCAAATGATTTATTAAAATCCAGTTATATAAAGTCCAGTGCTCCTTTGTCGACTTTCCTAGTCACCTCCAAAAAGAAACAGACTTGGTTGGGTTAATAAGGCTTTTTGGCACAGAACCCATGCTGACTCTCTGCTATAACTGAACTCTTCAGGTATCTGCAGGGTATATATAGGGTGGACAACCAGCAACTGTTTAAGCTCAGTGACGGATTTATCACAAGGGCTAAAACTGTGAACCTGTAGGGAGCAAATTTCGGAGGAAAGCAAGTAAATACTTCTAAGTTCCTGAAAAGGATGAACCAGGTAAACTGTGAGGAACTATTCAGCAGGAGGGGCAAGTCAAAAACACTGGGATATGAGTGAAAGCTGATGGGGTGTGTGGGGGGGTGGAGAGAGACACAAGCAATGTGAGAAAGTTTTATTTTACCAAAAGCGTGATTGTGCCATGGAACAGCCTAACATCTGAGGCGGCGGGTACAAAAGCCCCTAATGGTTTCAAGCACGGATGGGACAGAGTTAAGGGGTTAATAGTTACTCAGGGGGCAGCAGTAGACAGGAGAGGGGGGAAGAGCAAAAACCCCATCAAGACGATAGGTCCTGGGTTACAATAGGATAAAGCAGGGCAGACTGGATGGACTGATAGTCTTTTTCTGCCATCACTGTCTATGTTTCTATGACCCCGAGCACCTTTTCCTCATTAGCTGCAGCTGAAGAACCACAGACAGTGTGTAGGTCTTACCACTCTTTTTCTTTCTAAAGTGCAGAATCTTGCATTTGGATACACTGGATCTGAGACTCTATGAGTTAGATCAATAGCCCAGCTTGTACAGATCCTCCTGAAGTTTGTCCCCATCATCAAGGAAATCCACCACCCTGGCCAGCTTTGTGTCATCTGCTAAAGTCGGCCTAAGAGCCCAGCTTCCAGATTGTTGGTGAGGATGTTGTAGAGTAGTGAGTGCTTTGATTAAGGAGCCAGAAGAACTGTGGGTCACCCTGGAAACGGGAAATGGGACAGCCATACAAACTGGGGTTGTCTACAGACCTCCAGACTAGGGGGAGGACAGAGATACATTACTGTTAGAAGATATACAAAACATGACAGCTAAAGGGGAGGTTCTGATAATGGGAGACTTCAACATGCCAGGTACAGATTGGTCAATACCAGCAGGAACATATGCCAGAAATGAAAATTACGTACCTAATGTAATTTGTAATCTTTCTGTGTATCTTCACCATTCATCACTGTTGGATATGAGCCGGGATCAGGACCCTGTGGGAGTTTTTTTTTTTGCAGGAAGAGGAGTCGACGTCAAGACGACGCAGTCCTTGAGGCCGACTTGTTACATGGCACTCGCAGGTTGGCCAGTAACCGTCAACGCCTCCCCAGCCCCAGTTCTGCTTCTCCCGCCATTGAGTAAGGACCTCGTGTGTGAAGCTCTCTGAAGGTGTGTCAGCGGCCCAGTCCATTGGCTCCATTAGCTCGAGTTCTGCTCTGCCTCCATTCTCAGTGCCGTCTTACCAGTAAGATCTTTCCTTTTATTTTGATGACACCGAGTACCTTGTTTTGTTTATTGTGTTTTCTGTCCGGTCATGTCTCGTTCAGGGGACAAGAAGAAACTTTCTAAGGTGGGTCGGCCCCCTATGCAGCGGTGTCCTTGCAGCTGAATTTTCTCTGTCTCAGACCAGCATGACCAGTGCTTGACCTCCTTGGGCCCTAACCACGATATAGATCGTTGCAACACATGTTTTTCCATGGACTGTCAAGTTCTGGATTTGCGCGTGTTCAAAGTCGGACGTGCACCGCTGACTTTTGGGAGACAGCCTCATATTCGGGATGCCAAATGCAGGGTTCTTGACCCTTCGTCCAAGACCCCTCCTGGTCCTACAAGGCCCACGGAGGAGAAGGTGGTTTCTGCTCATTCTAGCCTTGCCTCAGTGGGAACCCCTTCCATGGTGCAGGAGGCCCAGCCTGGTCCCCTTGGGGGCTGGGCGGGAGGCACCATCCAGGCAGTCGCCTCTTCGGAGGTGAAGGCTCCCCCGGCATTGTGCTCTGTGGCCCCTTCGCAGTGCTGGGGATGGGGGAGGTGCTGTGAGACTGCTTCACGGCACTGTTCCCAGTACCACGGCTGAGATAGATGGCAAAAAAAAAAAAAGCTCCCGTGGAGTCCTGATCCTCTGGCTCATACCCAACAGTGATGAATGGTGAAGACTTGACACACACAACTGGTACAACAACCTACAAGAGACAGGGCTATCCTAGATCTAGTACTGACTAATGAGGAAAGGACCACAGATCTCCAGGTAGAAGGTCACCTGGGGGCCAGTGACCATCACATGGTATGGTTCAATCTGGCCACTAGAACAAAATCATTCCATTCCATTCCAAGGCAAAAATATGGGACTTCAGAGGAGCTGACTTTGATAAGATGGCCAACAGAGTTAAGTTAGCCCTGGCAGGAAGAAATACAGGTCAGGGGCTACAGGCAAAGTAGGCAAGCATTAAGGATGCAATACATGAAGCAACATCCCACTGTGTTAGGGAGAAAAGCAAGAGCAAAAGAAGGAGAAAACCACACTGATTCTCAAAAATAGTAACAGAAAAGATCAGAGCCAAAGGTTTGGCCTTCATGAAATATAAGGGAATGCAGTGGGATGAAGATAGGGAGGCATACCAAACTTCCCTAAGGGAAGCAGGGAAGGCAGTAAGGCCCAAACCGAGGAAACACTAGCATGAACAGTAAAAGAAGGGGACAAGACTTTCTATAGATACATTAGTGTAAGAAGAAAGTCCAGAGGGGGTATTGCTAAGATCAAATGGGATAAGGAGGAGTGTGTGGAGGAGGACCAAGGAAAAGCATATGTCCTAAATAGATACTTCTGCTCAGTATTTACTGAAGAGAAGGTAGGGCAGGACCCACAGCTCAGCACCATGGACATGGGGGAGGAAGGTGTGCACAAGTCCCTTCAAAAAACAAAGGGTCCTACAAGAGCTCGCTAAGCTCAGGGTGGACAAGCCAATAAGACCTGATGGCATACATCCCAGGGCACTAAAGGAGCTAAGGATGGAGCTGGCAGCGCCATTATCAGAACTGTTTAGTGAGTCTCTGAGCACAGGAGAGGTCCCAGAAGACCGGAGATGGGCTCATATGATCCCACTCCACAAGAGTGGTAGCAGGGAGGAGGCAGGGAACTACAGACCAGTCAGTCATACCTCAGTAGTGGGCAAGATTATGGAGGCACTCCTTAAGGAAAGGATAGTGCAACACCTGGAATCCATAGGAGCACAGGATCCAAGACAGCATGGGTTTACAACAGGAAGGTCCAGTCAAACAAATCTCATAGATTTCTTTGATTGGGTAACCAGAGTGGTGGACCAAGGGGGTGCAGTTGATGTTGCCTACCTTGACTTCAGTAAAGCTTTCGATACTGTTCCACATAGAAGATTCATTAATAAGCTGGGTAGGCTCAGAGTGGGTCAGAAGTGGTCAACTGGGTGACAAACTGGTTTGCAGGCAGAAAACAGAGAGTGGTGGTAAATGGTATATAGTCAGAAGATGTGCAGGTCACAAGTGGGGTACCTCAGGGATCAGTCCTGGGGCCAGTCCTCTTCAATATCTTCATCAGTGACATTGCAGATGGACTGGAGGATAAGGTTTGTCTGTTTGCAGATGACACCAAGATCTGCAATGGAGTAGATGATCCAGACGGGGTGGGCAGAATGAGAAGAGAGCTGGATAAACTGGCAAAATGGTTGGAAGAGTGGCAACTGGGGTTTAACGCAAAGAAGTGCAAGATCATGCATGTAGGGAAAAGAAACCCCGAAGCTACCTATCGGTTCGGAGGGGAATTGCTGGCAATCACAAGGGAAGAAAGAGACTTGGGCATCATCATCATCACAGATTACCTGAAATCATCCAAACAGACCACTAAAGCAGTAGGTAAGGCTAGAGGGATGCTGGGGTGTATTACTAGGGGTATCACAAGTCATAAGAGGGAGGTAATAATTCCCTCTTTACAAGACACTGGTTAGGCCCCACCTGGAGTACTGCGTGCAGTACTGGAGGCCGTACCTGCACAAGGACATTAACAAAATGGAGGCAGTGCAGAGAAGGGCAACCAAAATGGTGCAGGGACTGGATCAGAAAACATATGAGGACAGATTAATGGAGCTCAATATGTATATCCTAGAGCAAAGGAGGGAGAGAGGTGATATGATTGAAACATTCAGACAGCTAAAGAGCATTCACAAGGTGAAAGAATCTAACATGTTTCAATATAAGAAAAATAGTAGGACAAGAGGACACAGCATGAGATTAGATGGACGCTGATTAAGGGGTAATGTGAGGAAGTTCTTTTTCACAGAAAGGGTGCTGGATGCATGGAACAGCCTACCTCAGGAGGTGGTGGATATGAATACAGTGCAGGGCTTCAAACAGGTGTGGGACAGGCATAAGAAAGCAATACAGATAAGTATGAATAGATAGGCCATTGACAGAGTAATAGCCTATGGCACTTTCATAAGGTAGAATAAAATGGGCAGACTGGATGGGCCTTGTGGTCCTTATCTGCTGTCAACTTCTATGTGTCTATGTTTCTATGTCTCTATGATTCCATTAGGGCCACTGGCACTGAGTAGTCCTCTCCACTCAGTGTAGTACCAGAAATCAATGGCTTCCTGTCCCCAAGGCAGTTAACAAGTCATCTGTCTTGTATACTGATTAACTCTATGACACTGTTTGCGTTGTCCTCCAATATCCTTTTTGTTATTCCTGGTAAAACTTTTGAAAACTGAAATACTTCACCGGGTTACTTTGGGAGCAATGTGTTTCTTTCCAATGGTTATGGACCTTTTTTTGTTCAGAAATTGTCTTAGGCTCTGTTAAGCCCGGGGGATACATTTTGGCAGTTTTCCCTTACTGCTTACAGGAGTGCATGAGCCCACTGAGCACACCTATTTTGCTGAGTGCCCTCCACACATTGGCTAGCATGCAAGTGAAGATAGTTATCGCTTCATGCTTTTTTGACCCCAAGGGGATTTCTTTTTCATGTACTCAACTGCACTGCTGTCCTTCCCTTGATGAACTCTTGTATCTGCCTTCTGCCCATAGGGTGATCCCCTGCATCAGCCCCCTGCCCCTCTATTCTCTAGTTTAAATCCACCTAACTGTTCATAACACCTTCCAGTCAACACTTTCCTAACCATTGAAAGTGCACCAACAAAGGTCTTAGTTTACCCATTTCCCTTTTGAATGCACCCCCTTTATAAACTTTATACCATCCTTCATGTACAGCGCAACACCACTGCCCCTCCATTACACCCCTTTCATCCTAAGTTAACTGCACCTCTTCTAAGCATAGGTCACATTCATGTACCTCCTGTGATACCTGGTAGATCATATTCCCTATAGCCGCTAGTCCCTTGAAGTCCCCTATCTTCACCTTTGGGCTCCTTGCATTTGCATTTACACACTTCAATCCACTGGCCCTCTATCCACTGATCTTACCAAGTCCTAACTTGCCCTCTTTCTCTCTCTCTCTCTCTGTCTCTGCCACCCCTCCTGCTCATTCAACATAATGGCTCTCATGATGGTGCCTGCACCATTTTCTACCTGTGAACTTAATAAATGAGACTCCTACCACTACCACCACTTGCTTCATACTGCTCTGCTTACTTTTTCAAGGACTTGATGGAATCCCAGGTGATGAGTGCCACCAGTTCCCACCATCCACCCTAGCTCTCCCTCCATGGGTTCTGATGAGGAGGATACCTATTAGAGTAACTAGGTACGAAGTAGCTCCTCCTTCATTATGACCATGATTTCTTCCTCTCCCTACTATTATCTTTTTTCTTCTTGTCTTTCTCTCCTTGCTGGCAACCCTTCCTACCATGTCTACTTACCTACTAGGTCTTGCTGGGCACCATGGATGAAGGCCTCACTGAAACCTATTTGGCCCCTCTACCTCTGGCAGTTGCAGGATGAACTAAGGCACTTCCTTCTCGGTGGCAACAGAGGGGACCCCAACAGGGATAAGTCAGAGTTACCTGACAACAGAGGTACCGGGGAAAGGAACCAACAGAACCGGGAGAGTCGGGAGAGCAGCAGGGGTGAGTCTTGAGGAATGCTTGAAGGAGTGGGTGATATGGGCAGAAGGTGCAAACCAAGAGTGTACTGACTTAAGCAGAAAGACTATTTTTAAGCCATCTTTTTGTGGCTAGCTCCTGAAAGCCAAAGTAACTAAATGTCTATGGAAAATCAGTTAACAACCCACTTCTAAATGCAATTATTTCAGTTCCTAAGTTGGAAGAGGTATAGCAAGACATTTATAACTAGTGTTATCTTGATAGTTTGGAAGAAAGACTGTGACCAATGTTCTTCATTCTTCAAATCAATTGTGAAAAATAAAACACTATACTTGTTTTAAATAGAAGTGAAGCATTTACATATTTCTGAAGGTACATAAACACTGAATTACTGTTTGTTTTTATGCTTGTACATATACGTTAAACAGATGCAATATGAAAGTACAGTGCTGAAGTCAACTAAGCTTGAAAGCAATAACAACAAAGGGATTCTAATAGACTGTATAGCATAACCAGGCTGGGATGCAGCCTTACATGGTTAAGTTACATAGTGTTAGTGTTGTAACATGAAAATAACAGGCAACTTAGTCCCTTTGTGCTTACTTAACTTCCTAATCAGTTTCCATAGTAAGTCAGCTAAAGTCACCTGGGTGTTTTGCAGCCTTACCCATGCCTTCACTATATAAATCAAAAATGCATACATGTCCAAGTACTATGAGTACTCCGGTTGTCTAACAATTGTCACACACAAAAGTTCCGCTTCACATTTTTCTAGCAGCTGACTTGCTTCTGAACTTGGAATTCAGTTCTCACTGTGATTCTGGAATTTAAGCAAGATCTTGCTCAGTGTGTAAAAAAAAAAGTTTTCATCCGATTTGAATGCCACATCTCACTGAGGGCTTTCATCAAAGGTTAAAATGTCAAAGATTAAGTCTTAGCATTAAGTCCTGCATTTACAACTACAATGCAAATGAAGACATCTGCATTTTAGAGTAAATATATTGAGTGCCTTCAGTTTTCTTTGGAAGGCTCTGTGTTCAAAGTCAAACTTGTGTCTGTGTTATATGAAATTTTAAGTGCAACTGAGTTCTCTTCCATTCAAAATTGATCAAGGTCAGAACGTAAAAGCATACTGCTCTATTTTGATACAATCATACTGATGCAAATTAGTCGGAGATTACGAAGGCTATGGCATTCAGTAAGGCAATTTTATGAATGAAGTTTTCCACCCATTTAGATATCATCACAGCTGTTTTTTCTTCTAATCATCTATATTAAATTCTTTACCAAGCAATCAGTAAAACTAAAGTTTGAGAAGCTAGAAGAAATAACATTAAATGCAGTGGAAAATGTCCTTAATAAATAATGTTGTGGTGTTATACCATCAGAAAAGTGTTAATGCTTTAAATGAAAAGAAAGGACAGCTTATATGACTCAAAATGCTTGTAAGTTAGGCAGGGCTAATGCAAATGGCTTCAGAATCCTGTCAGTTTGAGCACAAGCCTAGGTGCAGTACCCTGTCAGTCTCATATATTTTAATAAATCATAGTCTTTATTCCATGCTACAAACATAATGAAGATGTTATATAACATATATGTGTGAACCTTTTGCAGAGTAGCATGCAACAACTACAGCTTCTCATTTACTGGTCTTGTGTTGTGTCTCATGAATGCATTAAGTAAATTTTAACATGACAAGAACTATGATTATTATAGCATAAGCACACATCCTGGAATGTGTTGCTGCACTTGAAATGGTGCAAAAAAAGCACCAAGATCTCAAAAGACATTGTAACTAACCTGAATGGTTATACAGTAATAACAGCTCAGAAATATAACTGGATTTCACCAATCCATTATATGTTTTCTCTAACATTTTATAAATTGATTTAAATATATAGCAGCATACCTGCTCTGTCTGAACTATGGCATAGAAATCTCTGTATCAGGGTGCTGTATTGGTTCATCTGAGAAACATATTTTTTTCTGAAACATTTCACATACTGCACTTTTCTGAAAACTACTGGGATGCATCTTCACTAATTAAGAAGGTATCTCTATGCCAATTACATTTCTTCTGTGTATAGCATAGCAGTCAGTCAGACCTTAATCTGATCTCTACTCAGTGTCATTCATCTGAAGCAGCTTTTTTAATAAGCCTGGTGCCCCCCCTGGGGAGCCAATAAGGCTACTAAAAACATTCTAATGAGTCTCCTGAGGCAGTAGTTTTCATTCCAGCCAAAGCCTAGAGGCTATGTGGTGTCACTTTAATATGTACGCACTGTATGATGACTATCTTCTCATTTTATTTATTTATTTAGCTTTTGTTAACCAGGTAAGTACACTAGACTAGACAATTGCCTATTTTCAGGTACGACCTGGGAGAGTACAGGAATAACAGATTTAAGTACATAAAATGACATTGTACAAATTAGACAAGTTACAGTTCATGTGAGGACAGAAGATTACAGATTCAACACAGCATACGAATCGTGGTAAGGCATAGATTATACAGTATGAACATAACAAAATAAACACCTTGTGGAAGCTAAGAGCAGTACCAGGGGTACAGTATTGAGATCCTTCAGATATGATACTAAATACAGCTTGGTGACCTCATGGAGTCGGGTCTTTTGCCCAGGAGGACCTCCAGCGCAGATAAGTGCCGTGATGGATCAATTTATGGGGGTTAGGGACAGCCACAAGCCGAAGACAGTTTAAGGTGGTTCCACAGGGTGAAGCGAAGACACACCTGTGAGTGCGAGGCACGGACCTGGGCAGGGAAAGTGTTCCACAGTCTGGGAGCACATGCAGCAAAATCCCGCCCACCCATTTGAGTCCGTGTAGCCGGTATCTTAAGGAAGGCATGTCCCTGGGACCTGAGGGAGTAGGAGGAGGAGTCAACCGGGACAAGGAATTTCGCAAGCCCTGGAGGGGTACCAGTGCCAAGGACCTTTCCGGTGAAGCACCCTAGGACGAAGTCTATGTGGTTTGTGGATGAGAGCCAGTTTAGCCTGCTATAGAGGTCACAATGTTGAGTGAGATGGGGGGTGGCCAGCGTGATTCGGGAGACATTGTTATAGGCAGTAGACCACCTGGTGAGGTGGATTTGGATGAGCTGGCAAACAAGAGAAGCCCATAGCAGAACGAGGGTAAAAGCACCCCTTTGGCAAGTGCAATCCGAGCTGCCGGAGTAAGATTGCTTTTTGCTCTGTAGGCCAGACCCAGTTTGCAGTTAACAGTCTTGCAAGTATTCTGTATGTGGCGGCCAAGGTCAAGCTGCGGGTCCAGCATCACTCCAAGGTATTTAAAGTTGTCAGTAACTGGGATCTTAACCCCTTCGACACCAGAAACACATAGTGGAGCAGGGGTGGCCTTAATCTTGGCCTGAGACCCAAAGAGCATGGCCTGGATTTTTCTGAGATTTAGAACCAGCTTGCGGGACAGAATCCTGGATTGGATGTTCCTCAAGTCCTCGCTCAGGTGGTGATTTATGACCCCTATGTCTGGGTAATGAGTCAGTATGACCAGGTCATCTGCACAAAGGATAGGCTTGCAGTGGACAGCGGCAGCTGGGAGTTTGTTCATGAATATGGAGAAAAGCAGTGGCCCCATGACCGAGCCTTGTGGGACATCCATGGTAACAGGGATAGTGCCCGAGAACTCCTTCCCATACTTAAGTTGCTTTCTGCCATTTAAGTAGTTGGAGAACCAGCTGAGCACCTCAGGTGATAGACCACAGGAGCTGAGCTTGCAGTACCTTATATTGTTATGGAATAACTTATATGTCCATTCACATTTAGTTTTTAGAGCTCTATAATCTTCCTTTCCTGCCTTTGACCTTGTTTCTCCTTTTCTACTGTGTCCATCTTTCCTCTTTGTAGTGTTTCCCTAGCTGTCTGTCAATTTAAATAGTCTGCTTGGTCACTGGGATTCTACCTCATTTTCCCTACTTGCATACATTCATATTTATAACCATCAACACTTACACTGTTAGTATATCTAGACTGTGAAAACCTCACTCTTTTCTTCTGTACCTGAAGCACAGGGTACATGGTTATAATTCATGCAGTTCTCTTTGGGTTTTCAATTTCGAAAATGATGGAGATCTTTCTCCACCCACTTCTTTCGTATTTATTAAAAGCTATCTTTGCAATGAAAAACACTATATTCAAAGGTTTAGCACCTGTTAAGATTTATCTGGCAATATTATAGTGAATTTATTATAAAAACAAGATCACGTTAGGGTCATGGACAAATTATAAATAGGAAATACAAAGTTATGGTACTCAAGCTGATAAAACCAGCTGTGCCTGTTCGGTGAAATCCTGTAGGTAGGATATTATTCTTATAACTGCACCTACCAGGCTTATGGAGGCACTGGTGGGCCATCAGCACACCTCCCTGGTTGTGTTTTTTTCCTTAAGGGAGGGACTCTGAGTGAGAACAGAAAAAATGGGTTGAGTTTGGACCAATGACTCCACCACATGCTCCCAAGCTGAGCTATGACTTCCTGACCTCTAATCCACTCACACCAGGACTGTTCTGATTGCCCTCATTTCTGTTGGTCAGTCTAGCCTGGAAGGAGACTGGATTGTAAGTACTGGCAGCTAAATATGGCACTCTAGAAGTGCTGGGGTGGGACAAAGTGTAGGGAAAAAAGTCCACCAAAGAAGAACAATAGAAAAAAATGATACTTGCAGGCCTGGTAGATACATATATCAAGAAACATTTCATAGAAGTCTCACAACTAAAATCTTTATCTTCTTTTTACATACATATTAACAAATAATATATAGAAAACAAGGAACTTGTGAGGAAAAGAACAGTTATGTAAGAACTTACCGTAACAGTAGATCTTCAAGCAAATCTCTTTCAGCAGGTCACACCTTAGGAACTGTAACTGCCAGGCTCTAGGACCACATTGAAACTTTTCTAGCTAGCAGTCTACTGGGGCTGCCCACAGTGACAACATAATGTCAATGTTCTCTGTATATAGCCATGGGTGGCCCCACATCCTCCTCAGTTCCCCACCAGAGACCATCCACTGAGGATATGCTTCCGAGGGAGAGCTAGAGGTACCTGCCAGATATCAAATGAGACACAGAAGGTCTGACATCATGGAGAGAGAGAGCGAGAGAGAAACAGAGAGACAGGAGAAACTCAGAGAGTGGGTGGGAAGGAGAGTGGGATGGCATGACCTGCTGAAAGAGGTTCTCTCAAAGATTTACTGTTATGGTAAGTTCTTACATAACTGTTCTATCTTCTTCGAGGACATTTCTTTCAGCAGGTCACACCTTTTTAATGAGTCCCAAACAGTCCTGTATCGGAACACAATCTGGGTGGTTGGAAGGCAGAGGCTTAAGAGAGGAGGCCTTTAAAGACAGCTAGGCCAAAACTGGCCCTCCTCTAGGGTCTAGAGGCAATGCCCAGACTGCAGTGCTTTGTGAAAGTGTAGACAGTACTCCAAGCTGCAGCAGCACAGATCTCAGCAGCTGAGACACCTCTGAAACAAGCAACCGAGATGGTCATACCTGTGGTGGAATGGCCTTTAACAGTGCCAGGAAGTTCCTTACCATATTTCCTGTGACAAAAAATAATATAGTTGGCCAACCATTTGGACAAACACTGTTAAGGAACCAGAACACCCTCTTTCCCAGGGACAAATGAAACCAACAACTGTGAGGACTTCCTGCAGTCCTTTGTACTGTGTATGTAGTATATAAGTATTCTATGCACATCTAAGGTATGGAGCAATGCTTGCCATAGGCTGGGATGCTCAGGATAATAAACAGACAAGTGGATGGCTTGATTTAAAGTAAACTCAGACACCACCTTTGGTAGAAACTTAGGATTAGTACGCAAAGACACCCTATCTTTGTGGAAAATCAAATAAGACTGCTCACATGAGAGCCTGCAGCTCCGAAATCCTTCGAGCAGAAGTAACAGTAACTAAAAATAATGCTTTCCATGACAGAAAGTGCAGCTCACAAGTCATGGCTGGCTCAGAAGGGGCCAAAGTAAGCTTTTTCAAAACAAAGTTCAAGTCCCAGGCCAGGACTGGACTGCAGATAGGAGGCTTCAAATGAAGAATGCCTCTCAGAAACATATGGGCCATGCCTAACTGGGGCATCATAGGGCCACTGTTGGGCACATGAAAGGCAGATATGGTGGACAAATGCACCTTAAGAGAAGAGTATTTAAGTCCTGCGTCTGACAAGAACAGCAAGTATTCTAGAATCTGGTTCACTGGGCAAGTGAAGGGATACAGGTGATGTGAAGCAGCCCACAGAGCAAAGCGCTTCCATTTTATAGAGTAAGTAGCTCTGGTGGAGGGTTTTCGGGCAGCCACCTGGGTATCTGCCACTTTAGGGGATAAACCAACTTGGGCAATGGTTATGTCTTCAGGAACCAGGCATGAAGGTGAAGGGACTAGAGGTCCAGATGAACTAGGGTTTCCTGCTCCTGGTACAGCAAGCCCTTGCACATGGGCTGGGGCACTGGAGGCTCCACTGCCAATTGCTGCAGCAGTGGAAACCATGTCTGACAAGGCCAAAAGGGAGCCACCAGTATCAGGGTGGCACCCTCCATTTGGAGCTTGCTGAGCCTCCTCTGGATCAGAGGAAAGGGTGGGAAGGTATAAAGGAGCCTCCCTTTCCAAGAGAGGGTCAGCACACCTTGCCAGAAAACTCCACGCCCTGGATCAAGTGAGCAGAAAAGCAGCAGTTTTACATTGTGTGGAGATGCAAAAATGTCTAACTCTGGACAACCCCATCTGTCAAACAGGTCTTCCACTACTGAGGTGAAAAGCTCCCATTCATGCATTCTGGACTGTGACCTGCTTAGTCTGTCTGATAGGACATTTGGACACCTGGAACATGGATGGCTGACAGTTCTAGATCATGTCTAGAGCCCAGTAGCAAACTCTCATCGCCTCTCGGCACGGAGGGTAAGAATGTGTCCCCCTTTGCTTGCTGATGTAGTGCACCACATTGATATTGTCCATCTGTACCAGCAGAAGGCCCCTGGGACAGGTGGATCTGGAAGGCCAGTAGGCCATAAAGGACAGGTCTCATTTCAAGGATGTTGATGTGGAGAGAAGCCTCCATTGCAGACCTTATCTCTCCCGAGTCTGGTAGGGCCCCAGGTGTGGCCCCAAACCTGCCCCTGAGGCATCCGTGGTGAGGATCTGCTGAGAGGAAGGGAGGAGGAAGGGAACCCTCCTAAGTAGGTTGCTGGGTTCCATCCACCAAAGAAGTACCTTCTTGACAGGCGAGGAGATTAGGACCTGCTGTTCTTAGTCATCATAGCGCAGACCCCACTGGACCCTCAAAGTCCACTGAGGGATCTGCATGTACAACCTCACCAGAAGGGCCATGGCAATGTCTTCTGCTATCAGGCCAGAAGCCGCAGGAAATGTCCTAGCATAACATACTGGTTGTTGTACATTTCCTGGGCCTGCGCTATGAGGCAGTCTGCCCCATTCTGGGGTAGAAAAGCTAAGCCCTGGGCAGTGTCCAGTATAGCTCCTGTGTACTAAAGCCACTGATATGGAGTCAAAACTGACTTGGATAGGTTGACAGTGATCTCCAATGCAGTGAACAGCTGCTAGGTACATGCTAGGGTCAGAGACAGTTGTTCTCTGGACTGGGCTTTGAGAAGTCAGTCATCCAGGTAGGGGAAGACATACAGCATCTCCTTCCTGAGAGTTGCTGCCATTACTGCTAGGCACTTGGTGAAGACCCAAGGCACTGAACATAAGCTAAAGGGCAAGGCCCTGAACTGGTAGTGCTCCCCTCGAAACAGACATACTATGAAATCTGGAAACTTAGTTCCCCAAATTTCACTATACCGAGTCCAGCGGACCGAAACACAGTTGCTTGACATGCTGCAGTAGAGTTTCTTTCATGTTTCATGGGGCTTTGCACCCACACCCCCCCTTATTTTTATAACTAACTCTGCCATGGGGAAAATTTAAATGTCAGGCAACCGTGTTTTGATCCACCAGACTTGGGATAGTGAAACTCGAGGAACTGAGTTTCTAGATTTCAATATACTCC
The DNA here is from genome assembly GCA_016271365.2 of Neoceratodus forsteri. Lineage (NCBI taxonomy): Eukaryota > Metazoa > Chordata > Ceratodontiformes > Ceratodontidae > Neoceratodus > Neoceratodus forsteri. The sequence continues at coordinate 1,726,844,057 of CM057455.1, read as the reverse complement.
CCCCCCCGAAACAGGAACCTGAGGTACTTCCTGTGGGGATATGCAGGAAGGCATCCTGCATATCCAGGGAGCATAACCAGTTCTCTTTCTGTAGAAAGGGCAAAAGACTCTGTAGGATAACCATTCTGAACTTTCTGTACAGGATGCAGAAGTTCAGGTTTCACAGATCCAGGATGGGTCCCAAGTCTCCGATGTACTTGGGGATGAGAAAGAAGTGGGAGAAGAAATGGAAATTACGTACCTACCGTAATTCTTGATCTTCTTGGACGGAGTCTCCACCACTCATTCACACTAATGGGATTTACGCCGGAGGTGCTAGGACCCAGTGGGAACAAACTTTTCAAGAGGGCCAGCACCAGAGATGGCACCACGAGCCCCACCTTGTGCGGTAAAGACTATCTCGGTGTCGACCCTCCAACCGCCTCAGTACTTTTTTTCTGAGGAGGTGCAGCATAACTAACCTAGCAGGACTAACCTAAAAATCAGATATAAGATAGTCCGAATGACCCATGTAAGAAGGGTCAACAATAGAGTCTTCACAACCCAGCCATTGAGTGAGTGAAGGAAGCACCAAGTTCTCCCGTCAGCAAAAATGCTGACTTCCCCCACAGCAATGGCACAATACTGACACAGGTACTGTGCTGCCTTTTGACTCCTTGTTTTCTGCAGGGGGCTCTGCCTCCCGCACACCCCGGACTCTAAGATTCCAACTCCAGGTTAGTTGGTCCGGGACGGAGCTACAGGGGAAGGTGAGAAGAAAATGGACCATAAAGTGACGAAAGATGTCGCCATAATGGTCCTTTTCCTTATTTTGCCATTGGGGTGTCGACCAAAAGGGGTGATATGGGGAGGAAAGATCAAAAACAAAGAAGTGAGCTTGGGGAATGGTGGGTGGGCATGTGAATGAGTGGTGGAGACTCCGTCCAAGAAGATCAAGAATTACGGTAGGTACATAATTTCCATATTTTCCTGGACATAAAGTCTCCACTACTCATTCACACTAATGGGAGAGTACCAAGCTAATAATCCCCCCCCCACCAAGACAGGCAGCAGGAGATAAGAGCTCACATACTTAGGACAGAAGTCCATTAAGAGTGGTCCTGCCTAATGACAGATGTCATCTGGCATGGACATCCAAGGCGTAGTACCTAACGTAAGTATGCACTGAGCTCCAAGTAGCCACATTGCAAATATCTGTAATGAGCACATTGTGGATTTCCACCAGAGATGCCGCGACTGCTCTGGTAGAGTGAGCGTACACTCTGTCTTCCAGCTTGACCTGTGCCATAGAATAGCAATGGCGAAGGCATGCCACCAACCACGCTGAAATGCATCTAATAGCGACAGGTTGACCCAGCTGGGTCTCGCTGAAGAAAACAAACAGTTATTGAGCCTTGCGAATTTCTTTGGTTCTATCTAGATAGAATCGTAGCACTCTCTTAACATCCAATGAATGAAGAGTACGCTCCCCTTCATTCTGGAAGTTCGCAAAGTACGTAGGCAGGACTAAAGGTTGTTTTAGATGGAACTCTGAGACAACCTTAGGGAGAAACTTAGGATGAGTTCTAAGAACTACTTTGTCCTTGTGAAATACAGTGTACGGGGGGTCTGTGACCTGTGCATGTATTTCAGAAACTCTACGGGCCAAAGTGATGGCCACCAGGAAGGCCATTTTCCAAGTGAGGAATTTCAAGTCACAAGTAGCTAGAGGCTTGAAAGGTTTATGACTGAGCATGTCTAGCACAAGGTTAATGTCCCAGGCTGCGACTGGACATATGACAGGAGGTCTACTATGCAGAACACCCTGAAGAAACCTCTTAACTACAGTTAACTGAGCCAGTGACATGGAAAACACTGGCTCATGATATGTCAAAATTGAACTTTGACTGTGGAGTACTGCATACCTGTATTTGAGAGGTCTAAAAGGTACTCCAGGACTTTAAGGGTTCCAAGAGGATTCTGCACATCAGATAGAGAAACATATCCATTTGGCTGTGTAGGTTTTTCTAGTGGCTGGCTTCTGCGCAGCCAGAAGAATATCTGAAACTCTACAAGAAACACTGAACCTATTCACTTCTATCTCTTCAGGAGCCAAGCATGAAGGTGAAGCGACCTCAGATTGGGATGGACCACGGGACCCTGGGTCAGAAGGTTCATCTGAAGGGGAAGCGTCTTCGGGAAGGTATCCGACAGACTGTTGAGCAGCGGGAACCATATCTGCCAAGGCCAGAAGGGGGCAATGAGAATCATTCTGCCCCCGAGACTTGAATTTGAGAAGTACCCTCTGAATTAGGGGAAGAGGAGGAAAGGTGTATAGAAAGCATCTTGTCCACAAAAGCATGAACGCATCCTGACAGAAAATGCCAGGTCCTGGATTTCTGAAGCAGAGGAGAGGCAGTTTTGCGTTGAGTGGGGACGCAAAAAGGTCCAGGTCTGGAGTTCCCCATTCTTTGAAGAGTGACTGAACGACGGTTAAGTCGAGAGATCACTTGTGAGGATCTGTCTCCGTTCTGCTGAGATGGTCTGCCAGCTCGTTTTGTACTCCTGGCAGGTAAGCCATGTGGATTAGAGCCTTGTGCTCCAGGCACCATTCCCACACACTCATAGCTTCTCTGCGTAATGGGTAAGAGTGTGCACTGCCCTGCTTGTTGATGTAATACATCACTGCCTTGTTGTCCGTTTGAAGGAGAATTTTCTTGTGACAGAGTATGTCCTTCAAGGCTTGGACTGCATAAAGGACAGCTCTTATTTCCAGGACATTTATGTGAAGCTGGGACTTGTCCTGAGTCCACGAACCTTGGGTGTAGAGATTCTGGCAATTAGCTCCCCATCCCATCAGGATTGCTTCCGTGGTAATGGAGATCTGATGATCCAGAGGAGCAAAGGGATATCCTTACAGAAGGTTGTCCTCCTGCGACCACCAGGCGAGTGATCTCTTCAGAGGTTCTGTCACCTTGATGGGAAAGGACTGAGGGTCAGTGGTTGGGAACCACTGAGTACTGAGCATCTGCTGAGAGGTTCTCATGTGGAGATGTGCTAAGGGTACAGTGAACACCGAGGATGCAATGAGACCCAGCATCCGTTGCATCGTATAGCTCGAACCTAGCTGTTTTCTCCGATGTATCGGGCCATCTGTAAGATGTCACTACTTCTGTCCTCTGAAAGAAAAGCCTTCGCACAGGAGGTGTCCAGAAGAGTTCCTATAAAGAGGAGCTTCTGGGAAGCGCTGCAACTGCAACTTGCTGAGATTTAGCAGGACTCCCATGGACGTGAGGAAGTCTGAGGCCGTGGCTATGGTGTCCAGAGTTCCTCGTCTTGAGGGACTTGCTAGGAGCCAGTTGTTCAGATATGGGAACACTTGTATTCAGATTTTCCTGAGATGCACCATGAGAATTGCACAATACTTTGTAAAAACTAGAGGTGACGAGGACAGCCCAAAGGGCAGGACTCTAAACTGATAGTGTTGACCCAACGCCACGAACCTTAGGTATTTGTGGTGCTTTGGGTGTATAGGGATGTGTTGGTAAGCACTCTGCATGTCCAGGGAGGCTAGGCAATCGTGTTGATGAAACAAAGGTAGCAGGGTACCTAGTGATATCATCTTGAACTTTTCCTTGTGAAGGAACTTGTTTAACTTCCTGAGATCCATAAGGGGGTGTATGCCATCAGTTTTCTTTGGGACCAGGAAGTAATGGGAATAGAAACCTGTGTTTCGTTGATCCAGCGGAACTACTTCTATTGCCCTGTTGTTCAGAAGGCCTTGTACCTCGGAATCAAGAAGGCCTGACTGTAGTGTCAACAGCCTGGGCTGTCATTTGGGAGGATGATCCAGAGGGGGTTCTGAAAGATTGAGCAAGTACCCTTCGCGGATTATCCAGAGGACCCATTTTTCCGATGTTATGGATTTCCACTGGTTGTAGAACTGAGTCAGACATTCTTCCACCGCTGAGGAGGAGTCCCCCTCGGACAGTTGAGGTGGGACCAGGGCCAGAAACTCAGGAGGTGGCACTGGGCACCTTGGGCTCTTGTGCCTTCTGCTGCATTTTCTTTTGTGGTTGAGGGGTGTGGTTTTTGTTAAAACCTTCTCTGCCTTTGTCCCTCAAGGACTGACGGTTATGAAATTGATGATTGTTGGCACCCCCCGGGAGGGGGCGGGTGCAGGTCTAGCCATCTTAATGGCAGACCTAGTCTTTCTGTGTGGCCTCCAGAGCTTGCTCCACCTGGGGCCTGAACAGATGTATACCGTCAAAAGGTAAAGCCATTACCTGCTGCTGGGCATCATTCATGAAGCCCGAAGTACATAGCCAAGAGTGGCAACAGTTGCAGATGCCAGCCGCCACCACTCGGGAAGTGGTATTGAAAGCATCCATTTCAGCTTTAACCTGTTGGTTGTTGGACTCGATACCCCTGGTTATAGTCTGAAGTAGCTCTGAATCAGCTTCCGATTCGGGCAGAGCTTCTACCATTGGTTTGCGTGAATGCCAAAGAACATACTAATATTGAGAAAAATAGCCCTGGTAGCTGGCAATACACATACCCAGGGTGGAGGCAGCAAAGGCTCTCTTACCTAAGGTGTCTATCTTGCAAGATTCTTTATTTATAGGCTGGGCTGTAGATGCCTGAGGAAGGACGGCCTTATCATTCTTTGCCAAGACTACAATGGGATCAGCAAAGGCTTGTGAGGCCAATATGGGGCGATCCTTGGGAGGGGCACACTTCCAATCTATGGACTTAGCCACGGAAGGAATGAGAGCAGGATTCTTCCATACCATCTGAGAGAGAGTCTCAAAAGAGGGCTGTACCGGAAGAGTTAAATCCATAGGGATCTCTGGGACATGGATGTACTCGAGTCTTAAAAGCTTCCCAGGATTGATTTCTGTAGTCTGGAGAGAAAGAGTAGAATTTAAATTTTTAAGCAGAGACTTAAAGGAAAGGTCTTCGACCACAGGCTCTGCAGAAGGACTGATCCCTGCTCCCAAGGCAGTGTCATCAACATCATCACCCAGTCAAAGATCTATGTCAGGCTGAAAATCATCTCCTGACAGTCCAGGAGGGACTGTATGGACATGAAAGGAATGAAAATCAGGAGGAAAAGCAGAAGAGGAAAGAATCAGAGTCAAGAACCCCTGGAGGCTGGATGACACCGTACCAAGCCTCAGCGCTGATGAAGAAAATGGCACCAAGCACAAGGAAGTTGGCGCCATCGGAAATGGCCCAGCACATGGCGTTGAGAGAGGCCACGGCTCCGACAGAGCCCGCGGTGCCACGGATGGTGCTGACAGAGTCCCCGGTGCCACAGACAGTGCCGACAGAGTCCTCAGCACTGCAGATGGTGCCAACAGAGTCCCTGGCACTGTGGACGATGCTGAGAGTGTCCCAAGGGTCTGAAAACTGTGAGTTGAAGAAAAAGAAGGAAAATTTTCAGGCGATAGTGGCAATGGTGTAGACCCCAGCCCCACAGCCATGTGAGGGGGGAAAACACCTGAGCACAGAGTCAATGACACTGAAGAAGGTGCCGCGCAACTAGGAAGGCCCAACCGCCCTACCCGTCCCTCCGAACCTGAATGGCCCTAAGGCCTCGGAGTGACTGGATCAGGCAGCTGGACCAACCTCTGAGCCCATTGCTCCATAAGAGCAGCCCACTGGTGAAACTGCTCATCAGAAGCCCCTCCAATAGGCAGGGAGGGGCTCCGGTGTCGAGGAGGTCAGCCACCGGAGACAGAAATTGGCAACTCCGACAGAGGTGGAGACCGGCACTTGGCCCCAATAACCAACTGTCTACACGCAGACATACCAGAAGGTGACCTTGAGTGATGCCTTTTCTTTTTCGACTTGTGTGCCAAAGAACAACTCAAGGTCAAATGGTGCCATGAGTGGGACCATTTTCTTTTATGCTTTCGGGGGGACCGCCCATCTCCCCGAGCATCGGACCATCCATTGTCAGACCCTCCCTCCAGAGATGGTGGCGGACTGGACCCAGCCCAGCTGACTGAACATCTTTCATATGAAGTCTCCCTACAGTCACCTGACCCACTCATGGTCGACTCCGTCAATGGAGGGCTGAAGACTTCTTTCTTATAATAAGTAAAATTAAATATAATCGGTACTTATTCAAAGATAAACTACAAAACAATAAAACTGAAAACTAAGCTGCTAGTTTGAAGTTCGACTCCTGGTGGGCAAGCGACGTCATCACTGAAGTGCACTCAGTGGGAAAATTGAACTGAGGTGGTTGAAGGGTTGACGCCGACATAGTCTTTACTGCATGAGTTGGGGCTCGCGGTGCTGCTTCCTCATGGCACCATCTCTGGCACCGGCCTTCTTGAAAAAGTTTGCTCCTGCTCCATCCTTGCACCTCCGGCATAGATCCCATTATTGTGAATAAGTGGTGAAGACTTTATGTTCAGGAAGATCTCCCTGTTCTATTGACCCTCTGGAACAGGTTCTATGGCCCATTTTTGCAGCAGAGTGCAAATCTCCTCTAGCAGCACTGGTATGTAGCTTGAAGGGTAAGCCGAAGGATACAGAGGAAATTCAGGGGGCATCTCCAGGAAATATTGAGCATGTCTTTGATCTATGAGTTGTAGGACCAAAGCGTCTGTTGTAATCTCACACCACCTGTTGAGATGGAGGGAGAAGCGATCCCCGACAACCGCATCCTGGGTCACCAGATTGGGGGGAGGGGTCAAGCAAGGAGTCAGGCTGAAGTGAGACCTGCAGCTGGGGCCACTCCTCCACCTCGCAATTATTTTCCTGTGGTGGAGACAGAAGCTGGCAAGGTTGAGCTGACTTTACGCTTGCTTGGCTGTTTGGCCCCAGAGCTAGGTCTGTGAATGGCATGCCAAATGGGCACCCTCTGCCAACATTTCAGGTGGGTGTAGTACAGGGAGTGGATGGACTGCAGAGTCCTCCTAGAGGCCTGCAGGTAATTAAGAATCTCCTGGATGTCCACCTTGACGAGTTTGCAACCTCAGAAGGAGGCGTTCATGATAGAATGCTTGATGTCGCTGGCAAAGCCTGATGATACTCTGGACCAGGAATATCTCTGAAAGCGTATGCCCTGGCAGAAGCATCTAAGGCATCATATGCTGTTCTCAAAAGGCGTTTACCCATATCTGCCCTGGACTGAAGGGCCTTATGCAATTCTTGGCTCTGGGGGCCTTCAGGAAGAGGTTTAGCTGCTACTTTGGACTTCTTCCAGAGAGGAGAAAATTCTGGTATTTGAGCATATGGCCCAAAAAATTAATGATTCTAATGGTCAATTTGGAAGAAGCAAAAACCCTCTTTCCCATAAAGTCCAGTTTTTGGGATTCCTTGTCTGGGGGAGAGAACTAAGATGCTGGGGCTGCTTAGATCTATCATGGGCTGCATTTATCCCCACTGAATTTGCCTGAGGGGCCTGGGTGAAAAAGGGCTTCCCATAGAGAGGCTGGCACAACTTGTCCACCTTTCTGGGCATGGGTGGAATCATGTTAGGTCTGCGCCAGGTAGCCATGGTGGCATCCTTGTAGGCAGGCACTGGCTCAATACTGCGCGTGCAGTCAAAAATGGCGTGGGCACAAACAGCGCTGCACGGTTACTACAAAATGGCGTGGTCCAAAACCATGCTAGATTAAATAAACTCCGAAAATGCACATGCTGTTATGCCTACGCGTTTTTTGACCATGCTTATGTGCTGTCACTCTTTTGAGTGGACACTACTTAGGCATTAACCATTGGAGGGATGATAGGGGAGGAGAATCTGGCAAGTCTAGGCAGTCTGCCAGGTTTCTCCTGGTAACATCCTGCTTCATGGCATCAAACCCCATAATGGCCTGAAGTTGTTTCATGACTGAAATGAAGGATGGGTCATCTGGAGGAGACTTTGGGGTGTAGTGCATGGAGTCCTCATCATCTGAGGAAACTGGAGTTGCTGGAGGGACTTCTGGGCCCCTCATCCGCATCATCATCATCATCATCCTCATCAAGAGGTATGCAGTCCAGATTATAGTCATACTCATCTGCTGGCTCAAAAATGGGTGCTGAGGACACCAACAACTGAGAAGGGGCTGGTTGTGAGGAAGCAGAAGGTGTCAGAGTGGGGGTCAGTCTAGCAGGCCGTGCCAGAAACAGTAGGAGGAGCAACCTGGTAGATGAATTCCCAGAAGGAGTTAAGCATAGTCTGAACATAGATGGTAAGCAGCATTAGTAAGGAGCCTTGCGGCACTAGTGGGGGGTACTGAGGCCCCAGCACTGGCAGAATAGGCATAGGTTGCGATGAGGGGGTCTGGGGCCCCAGCATCGATAAGTCAGGCAAAGGCAAAGGCGCTGTCGGAGGGCTGTATCCCCAGTGACTGAAAGGCCAGCGGTATTGTAGAAATGGGCTCGAAACCTGACAACGACAGGCCATTGCCATACGAGGCCTGGCCAACAAGATATCCTGGTTGCTGCCAGAGAGTGAGGGAAGGTGAGCACAGCCGGGGTGACAGCACTGATGGGGGAGAAAAAGATCCCTTCAGTGATGAATCAATGCTGGCCACAGTGTAACTGATTGGCCACACTGCCAGAGTCCCTCCCATGGAGGAAAGGATGAGGGAGGCAGCTGGGATCAATGGCAAGGGTGCTGAGAGGTCCGCTGAAAACAAACCACCACTGCCAGGGTCGACTCCAAGGTAGAGGTGGAGTGGACAGCAGCGGGAGTTGACACTGACTGACCCTGGAGTGGTCAGCGCTGGAGGCAACAACCAAGAATGTTCCTGGGAGTGTCTCTCTTCATCCCAGTGTTTGTGCTTCCCTGCCAATTTGTCCCAGGCCTTAGCAGCATGTCAGCTCATGGACGGGGTGGAGGAAGCAGAGGAGCTCCTGGCCTGGAGCTCCCTCCCCATCTCAGTGACCTTCTGCTCCATAAGGTATGCTTCTAGAGCTGTCTGGCATCACCTCTGGGTGGCCTGGTTGAAACCTTGGCAGATCTTACAGGCCCTAACATCATTGTCAGTGCCAAAGCAGTGGACGTAGACCTCTTCGTCATCCTAATCGGATATCTTCTCACTGCAGTGTCGAAAGAGATTCTTAGAGTCAGTCGGCATAAAAAAGAAGAAAAATCACTTTGTTATAAAGTGATGGAAGGACTAGGGTGAGAAAAGAAACAGAATTGTAATCAAAAATGCGAGAAATTTTGGCAGTTGACTGAAACAGCAGAGGCTTCATGAAGTCCGATATGCAATGGTCGACAGTGGGAAAAGAACTGAGAAGGGCACGCGGTCACCCATGGCTCTATATGGAGGATGTTGACATGGGCAACTCCAGTAGACTGCTAGCTAGAACAGTTTCTGTGTGGTCCTAGTGCCTGGTGGCTTAGTTCAAGGTGTGACCTGCTGAAAGAGGTATCCTTGAAGATGATCTAGACAATCCTGAAGTTATCTACTGCATAAAGCAAATTAGGAAGCCACTACAGGTGATAGATAAAAGCAGCCTTTGTGGTATGCATATAACCTAAAGGTAGACAAGTGTCTGTTTCTAGGACACCCTTACTTAGCATAGACCACATCACACAAGCACAATAAAAACAGAAATCATAGCTTTTGTGGACTTGCTTCTCATAGTTGAACATTTACTTTTCTAAACTCTTCTTGGTGACTCCTCTTGGTGATGGATCACCAAACCTCTGAATGTTGGAACTAAGGAAACTTTTTTACATGAAAAGTTTTATTGCTATCGGGTGTTGTATGCTAACTACAGCAGCAGCCTATATTGTGCTTCCAGGTTCTAGGTTTAGTACCTCCCTTCTTAAAGGGATCCATTTGGCAGCTTTCAGAACTGCTCCATGTTGAGAAGTTTTCATTTGATTTTACAAACTGTTTGCAGAGGACAGCCCAGCTAAGATTAAACATACTGTCCTTAGTGGAATCCTGCTTCCATCCAATTTGACAGCTGGAAAGATGTAACTCACTGGAAGGTCACGTGACTTGCTCAAAGCCACAGTGAGGCAGTTACTGTGGGATTTGAATCTATGATCTCTTGTTTAACAGGTAAGTGCTCTAACCACTTGACATCACTGCCATCTTATGTGGCTAATGTTATGTGAACTGACTGCTGTATCAATAACTGGAAGGGAAAAAAACATATTGTATTATTTCTCATTGTTCCCTTCTTGGGCTAGATTTTCTGGAGATATATTTTCTACTTGTTGATTTGTTCTATACTTTTATGAAATGGAAGAAAAAAATAATAACAAAATTGTATTTCTGTCAAAAAAGGTGCCTTTGATTTTCCTGTATTTTATTGTACTGCACATGTATTGCCTAACTACAATAAATGCAATCTTACTTTTATAATACTATATTCAACTGTTTTTGAATACTGTAGTCTATAGTTGTGCTGTAGTTGCAAAGTTCTGTAATTTCAAGTAGAACGGACCACTGCTGCTTTGCTGCCCTGCAGCACTGTTCAGGTTTGTGCCCTAAAGGAATAATGCCAAACAACTTGACAGGTCTGTCAAATATGAAGGGCCCAGACAGAGAAAGAGATAGAGAGCAGTCAAACTATGTAAAACCTGGAGAGAAAGGCCATGCTCTGCAGGTAATCAAACAGTGCATTTCAAAGCCTTAAGGCTGCAGTGCTGCCAGGCTACTGAAGCAAACATTTCGAAGTGAAGACAGTTTTTGTGTTAAGAAGCCAGAACATAATCTAAAAGCAATCTATGACTAATATCCAAGTCTGCACATCCATAGTGCCTGCACTGAGGAAGACGGTCAAGTGAGGAACCACAGATTATCCAGTGGCAAAACATGACTACAGAATCAGACTGTAGCGGGCATGTTTAGCTGAGAGTTGCAATAAACCAACTACTTACTTCCACACCAGATATTCACTTATGTGATATATCATGGCTTATATTTAAATAAGTTTTACTGAAATTTAGAATCTCTGTTTTAAGGAATGTGTTGGTATTGGGATGGCGTCTCAATGTAGTGGACTATGTCTAGAGTGCTTTACTGACTTTACATTGCATAGTAAAAACATAAAATTAATATAAGATGTCTCAGTGAGGATACAATAATGAATATCTGTGCAGGACAGTAACATAATCAAACTTTACTACACCTTTTTAATTAGAAAATCTCATGAGACATTAAAATAATTTTACTTGAGCAAGGCATGTGGTATAGAAATACTCTTAATTTTCAGAAACAGTGTAAGTTGAATGAATTAGAAAATGGATATGCTGTTCAGTTACTTTTGACTTCTACTACATATAGACCAGAGGTCTTAAAACGTTCAAACAAATCTAAGAGAAGTACATGTAGCAATCATTATTTTATTACTGGTGTGCAACAGAGAATGGGTGATTTGATACCTTTTATTGGACCAACAAAGATTTCCAGTAAAACCTTTAAGCTTTCAACCCTACAGGTACTTCTTCAGAAAGAAACCGGTACAGCTAAAATAGACATGGTTTACTGCTGCTGATTATTTAAAGAAACGTGTCAACTCCTGTATCAGTACTGGCCTTTTTAATTAAAATCAGGAGAGAGAGGTTATAATGCTTTATCTTGTCTGCTTTCATTTTCAAAGCAGCAGTTTCCTGATAAAAATGCAGTAGTTCATGTTAAAATGTGAAAAGATTTCATTATGCACTAAATTTCAACCCGTGACATTGATCTCTGCCATTCAGTTATATTTCCAAATCTGTCTATGTGGTGAATAAGTAATTTTATTTTTCCCATGTCAGTCAGATCTTAAGTTCTGTGACCTAGAGCAAGCACTGATGTCCCAGTGTTCCTTAAGATCATGGAAAATGTCTGTTGCATGCTAGTTCATCTTGGTCACTTTTCCTTAAAAGTGATGTTACACTACATTATGGGTGTTTAAATACATAAATAACTGATACTGATGAAAACCATGTGGCAGCCATATGTAAAGGAACTCTATAACATACCTCTCAACTGCCCCTCTTATGAGGGACATCCCTCATTATATCCCTCAGAACGGCTCTTTTATCCACGCTTCATGGAAAAGGATCAGGCCACATAGAGACTTTGTTGCAAATTCTGACTTTCTAAGCAAACATTCATAGTATTCTAAGATGTTAAATCAAAAATAAACTTTTTACAAGTAAACACAATCTCCAGTGTTCTAAGCTTGTGTAACCCCTAGATGGCGCTATCCCAGGGGCTACTACCCCTGCCTGATTTGCCACTAACAGGTTGAGGGGCCTGGATCCAATGGCGGGTGCCTCCACCCAGAGGTCAGGGTTTGCAATAGTTAAACTAACTTGGTCACAGCCCTCTGGGACACTGCAACCCCCCTTTCTTCCCACTAGTGGCCCACACAATATATCAGAATTACCTTCACAGTATACACTTACCCCCAGGTCTGGTTCCGGCACTGGGACCTCCTGTGAAATGAGATACAGTGCAACAATCACAGTACAGTACTTTAACATAGACAAATACCTCAGGCAGTATAACTTTGCTGAAACAAGCAGCTCTGATTTATTTAGGGGATATAACAAGGACAAGGGAAATCAGGTTAATTAGCTTATCACTCTAATAATTACCTATGGCTCTGTGCACAGGCCTATCCCTATCAAGTTACTGTCCCTGGGTACCCAAGCCCTAGTGGCTAGTCCAAACCGTGGCAGCTGGTAGGGGCCCTTTCACACAGAGAAAAGGAGAATTAAACAGTCAGCAGTACAGTAATTCCATTTGGATTTAATGTGGCAATTCAACAGGAGCGACCCTGAATTAGTACTCACGACCTCCAAATAAGATAGGGTCCTTCAATGTCAGCAGGGCTCACTTGAGGTACACAAACCTCTTCACACATCCATATAAAAGAAAGCACTATACCAGGCAGGCTGCATCTGTATCCCGATCACAATTACTGCACAATACCGGAGAACACACAGCAGATTCAGTTCCTGACAGACCGAGTGCAATTTTCAGCAATTCCTCCAGTCTTCTACAGGGTGAGCCTGGTTTCTACTCTTCAGAGATCCTTTGATTCTTTCACAGGAGCGGATTCAGTCCTAACAAGCTGCAGACCGGAACTCTGGGCCTTACACACGTTTTTTGACTAAAACTGCACACTGAAAAAGCACAGGGCTCCTTCCTTCTTCACTGCCAAAGCTCAACTGAAACTCCAACCGACAAAACCGGACACTTCCTTTGAGTTCCTCCCAGTTCTTGACTGGATTGGCTGTCACTCACAATAGACTGCTGCTGTTGGTCCAAAAAGGCACTGAAGTCTAAACTACATCTCCCAGAGTCACTGCCCATACAATCCTCTTGTGGCTGGCTCAGATTATGAGTCCAAGTTCTGATTCGTCCAAGGCACCATTTTAGAGCTAGCTTACCCCACACTGATTGGTCCAGTTCAGCAGTTCAAAACTAGAATGGGGAACTAGCAGACACAGTTCTGACTGCAAAGAAAGCAGGTTAGACAAACTGTAATTTCATTATTACTCTAAATAATTTCTGGCAAAGTTACATCTTTCAGATAGGTTCCCTTTGCACTCCTAGTGACTGCAAAAATGAAGTGAATTGGCAGCAGCTCGAGTGGTACTCAGAGAAGCACACAGTCCCCCCATACAAACTAATTATGTCTGCAAGCAGACAGCTCTTAAAGAGACAGTACCAGAGGCTCTAAAAACACTCACTAATAATTGGCTTAAATGCCAAACACCATTCAGGCTTGGAGCATTCAAGCAAGCTCCTGGAAGTCTTTTGGAACCCCCATTTGCAGGGGTTACACCCTTCCTGGCCTGGGAAAGCTGCGTTACGTCAGCAAGTACCATAAGTTTCAACTGCAACCATATACATTTGCATTAGGCTCGCACATGTAATCATCAGTCAATATATCATTTTACCAAGAACACATTTCTGAAACATTGCAGTCGTCCTCTTTACACAGTATTACATACACATTGTACCATAACTCAAGTTATTACCTCTTGTACATGAAACCTGAAGAGAGGGCCCTTCCTATCAGTTACCTTGGGGCTGGATGGGCAAGGGCACCATACTTAGAGGGCAACACAAGTAACTTGGAGTTAGCACTGATGCTCAGTTTGGGCAATGAGCTCGGGACACATACACTCCTTTATGGACAACATTGAGAGGCAAGTCCACAGGCCTCCCAAGTGAATCATAACTGAGGTGCACCACAGGCTTTACAGCTCGACCAGTCTTTCTAGGGGAACTGTTATAGTCTCTGCACTCTGAGCCTCATTTTCAGCATTGTCCTCACTTGTCAGGAGTCTCCATGGGGGTAGAGAGGCTAGAACTTGGGGCACTTTCAGCTCCAGGAGTTACAGTTTCTGAGTCCACAACATTTGGCTCGCATGGAGAGCTTTCGGACACTGGCAGTGGACTGTCAGGGCACTCAAAATACTCTTCTTGTTCGGTGTATCACCAGTCTGCCCCAATCTATCATTTTCCTCCCTGAAAGCTCAAACAGTTCAACCATGCACAATGATTCCATTTCATCTGATCTGATGCTTTGCACTTCACTTTCTGGGAGCACTGGCTCCAGGGATGAAGCTAGGGCTTAGACAGTCCAGAAGGCCCAGCTTTGTCTCCAGTATTGACTAGGGATTGCCCGAAACAATTGACTCAGTTCGTAAGAAGGATAGTATTCAAAGTCACTCTCACTTTCTTCCGATATGGACTGACAGTCATGCTCAACTGGGACTTGTGGAGGGAACACTTTAACTTTGCTTCTGTAGGTGCAGACTTTCTTGATCTTTTCTTAGCAAGCTCTAGTTACTGGTCCAGAGGGGCATCTTCTAGGGGCTCAGACTCAATTAAGATTTGTCCAATGGGCAATAAATGATTTCTATGCATTGTTTTTACATCTTTTGAATTATTCTCAGGCCTTACTTTGTACACTGGCAGATCATCTAGTTTGCCCACTACAATGTGAGGGAGATGGTGCCATCTGTCAGCAATCTTGTGCTTGCCATGCAGTCCCAGATTTCTTAGCAATACCCGATCTCCCTCCTGGAGTTCCTGTGCTTTCACCTTTTTATCATACCTTTCTTTGTTGGCCAGATTTCTTTTGGCAGCCATGGTTTGAGCCAGTTGTACGCATGAGTTAGCTGGGCCTTTAACTTTTGCACATACTGTAAATAGTTGTCAGCTTGAACCCCATCAGGAGAGACCCCAAACACACATCTACTGGTAGTCGACTTCTTCCAAACATCAGGCGGTGGGGGAGAATCCAGTGGCATCACTTTGGTGCAGTTATAAGCATGTACCAGGGTGCTAATTTGTTGGCTCCATCTAGGCTTGTCCTTTGGGTGCAGGGTGCCTAGCATATCTAGCAAAGTGCGTTGAAACGTTTCAGGCTGTGGTCCCCCTGGGGTGGTAAGGAGTGGTTCTGGACTTCGCACTCCCACAGAGAAAGCATCTCTTTGATCAGACGACTCTCAAAGTCTCTCCCTTGATCAGAATGGATTCTTGTGGAGCCCCATAGTGAACAAAAAGTTTTCTACAAGTACTTTGGCCACAGTGGATGCTTTCTGGTCTTTGGTGGGAAAGCTTGGGCATATCTCGTGAAATGGTCCAGTGACCACCAGCACATTACTGATATTTCTTTGATCTGACTCCAAACTCAGAAAATCAATACAGACCAGCTCCATGGGTGCACTGGTGGTGATGTTAACAAGGGGCAGCCCTCTGGGAAAAGCTTTCCTCTGTAAGCAGCGACTACAAGTTAGAATGTGTTGCTCACATCAGCCCCCATCTTAGGCCAATAGAATCTGGATCTCACCAAGTCAAGTGTTCTGTCTATACCAAGGTGCCCCATGTGGTTGTGCAAGGACCTCAGTACTGAGTCTCGAAGGCAGTGGGCCACTAGTTGTTGTTTGTCTACTTGTCCCCTCTGTCTACTGTTTCTCTGTATAACAGTTTATTGATCAGTTTCAACTTAGGACCTTCTTTGTATAACAGTGCAGTTCTCAAATCAGTGGAGGTAATTTGGACACATCTTTTCCTGCATAGAGGGCTTCTAAAGTTGCTTTGATCATGGGATCAGGATTGAGCCCGCGAATACTGTCATTGTCCAGCTGAGGCAGTGCACCAATGTCTATTGCAGAAAAGTGGCAATAAGCAGCAGGTATGCAATTCTCAGAGGTCCCAAGCAATCACCATGCAGTCCACTGCAGTCCGTGGACATTTGTTCCTCCCTGTCAAACTTCCGGCAGAGTGCCCGAATGTCAGGTTCTGCCAATCGGACCCAATCATTCTGGGGAACAGGGCTCCGGAGAAGCATCAGCATCTATGTGGTTCAGACCTGCTCGGTATTCGAGCATAGTCATATGTAGATAATGCAGAAAGCCACCTATGGCCAGTGGCATCCAACTTAGCTGAGGTCTGCACATAGGTCAAAGGATTATTGTCAGTTTTACTAGTATTTTAGCCCCATACAAGTACTCATGGAATTGGTCAACAATAGCCCACTTCAAAGCTAGGAACTCTAACTTATGTACAGGATAGTTCTTTTCGGATGGGGTCAGGCTTCTACTGGCAAAGGCCACTGGTCTCAGGCCATTCTCGTGCTCTTGGTACAACACAGCCCCAACCCTTGCAAGCTAGCATCAGTGTGCAGGACGTAAGGTTTTCTTGGATCGGCATAGGCCAGCACTGGAGCATGGGTAAGTTGATATATGATCTCATGAAAGCAGTCTCACAATCAGGAGTCCAGCGGGCCCCAAATACTTCACTTGGATGAAAATACACTTTTCAGTCTTGAAGGACGCTGACTTTTGGTATTTTTGTGGGTTGGGGATACCCTGAGTAAGGTTAAGTAAAGGGCGGATCACTCTTGAATAGTCCTTGATGAAGCGCCTGTATAATAACCACAGAATCCCAGGAATCTTTGCAGTTCTTTTAGATTTTGGGCTGTGCCAGGTGGTCAAGGCCTCAACTTTACTTGGGTCGGTCTCTATTCCTCGTGGATACTATGTGTCCCAATACTTTACTGATGTTTGAAAGAATTGACACTTATCAATGGACAGTTTAAGGCCAAAGTCCTCCAGTCGGTCCAATACCTTAAATAATCTGCTCTCATGTTCCTCCAGTGAGCTGCCAAACACAATAACATCATCTAGGTATACCAGGCACTCTAGTAGTTCATGTCCCCACTGCACGCTCCATCAATCGTTGAAAAGTGGCTGGGGCACCTGAAATCCCTTGAGGCATCCTCATGGAATTCATAGAAGCCAAGCGGACAGATAAAGGCCGTCTTCTCACAGGTCCTCTGGGCCTATCGGGATCTGGTAGTACCCACTGCGGAATCCAGCACAGAGAACCACTGCTCCCGCTTAGGCAGTCCAAAGCATCCTGAATGCGGGCATTGTGTACTGATCAGGGATAGTCCGCCCGGTTTAAAGTGCGATAATCCACACATCCTTACTGTTCCATTCTTTTTCCTCACTACCACAATGGGGAAGCATAAGGGCTTCGGATTCTTGTATTACACCAGCAGCTAACATCTCTTGCAGATGCCGTCTCACATCATCTATGTCAGCAGGTGCCAGGCGTCGAGACCTCTCACGAAATGGTCTTTAGTCATGCAGCCGGATATTGTGCTCAGCTCCTTGCACGCATCCTACATCCCATTCCTTTAAAGAAAACACCTGGTCTCTCTGGGCAAGCTTCTCACTGATCCTCACTTTCCATTCAGCTGGCAGGGGGGAGTCGCCGAAATCAAACAAGTCAGGCGTTACTCTGTCATTCTTCCTTGAACTCTTGCTGCTGGGTAGCACTGCAGTGTCTGCACAATGCACATTAGCCAGGATGCAACCTCTGTTTACTCGAATGTCTCTTTCAGACACATTATGAACTTGGACCATTACCCTTCTGGCATAAGCATGGGCTCTAGCGGGCAAAATACTAGGCTTGACCAGCAGTCCCTCTGGCAATTTTCCATCGCCTGGTGCATCCAACATTAATATTTTATTCTTAACATCCTTTCTGATACGGACCTCTCCCTGTAAGGTACACTGGGCATTTGGCGCGGGATCAGAGACTCAGGATCCTTCTTCCATACAATTCCGACCCGGTTCCTCTGGTTCTGTTTTTCAGCATCTCTCTGTGCCTCATAGGCCTTCTTAATTAAAGCCGGAACTCTTAAAGCTCTACTAGTCTTTGACCCCTGTTTTTCATAACACAACTGTGCCAGCCTTCCGAACATATGAGCATTTGTTCCAATCAACAAAGGGACACCATCATACAGTCCAGTGGAGGGACACACTAAGGCTAGGGTCTCTACTTGTTCGGCCACTCCAGCCACGGAGGTGGGGAAAGACAGCCAAATTCGGATATACCCGGAATAGGGGTAGGCCTTCTCACTTAACCCCCATACATGCAGTCCTTCTAATGGTTGTAAGGGTACGTCTGACAAATGCTTCTGATACCAATCCTGGAACATAATTGTCTTGGGAGCCACTGTCTAATACAGCTCTGTAGACACTCCATTCACCTTTACAGTGGTCTCCATGGAGGGACCCACTATTCTGGACCAGTCTGGAGAGGCGGTAGTGGGGGCCTGGGCAACTGACCTTGCCACAAAGGACGTGAATTAGCATTTTGGTGCCCTCACTGGGATCATGTCATGCACCTCTTAACCACTGATTTCTTCTCCGAAGCTCTCCTTGTAGCCTATATGCAACTTTGTCAGTGTCTTTTGGGACTGGCATTCCCTTTCATGCCCATCTTTCCCACAATTATAGCAAAACATACTTTCTGGAGTTTGAGCTGGCCGAGGCGCCACACTGGGAGCCAGGGCGGGGTGTACTAACTGGAAACCTGGGTTGCCATCTCTGTCTGTTGGCGTGATAAGCATTTGGAGACATCTCGTCAGTTTCTCCACTTCCATGGTCAAGGAATTGAGTTTGGAGCTGTTATCAGAAGGAGATACATGGTGGGTACCCACCCCATAGCAGATGCAGTCGGATATAGGTCAGGGCCTGTACTTGCAGGTGTGGCCTTCATAAAGGGACTGTTTTTGAATTCCGGATCTCTCTCAACAGTTCGCCCCATTGTGGCATATCTTTTCCTTGTCAGAGCACTCATTGACTGTCAACCTCTGCCCTGAACTTCACTTGATGGGTCACCCTCAGTCACTCGGTCATAGCCACAGGTGTTGGTGCAGGTACCTCCAGAGGTCACCTTTCTCAACTCCTCAATTTCTCTCATTAACTCATCATGGGAGGTGGGGATTCCAGTCGATTTGCCAGGCGTAACTGAAGCAACAGCAGTTCTGAGAAGGGGCAGACTTAAGGATTCTGTCCAGTCTGGTTCGGTCCAGTTCAATCGCTGGCAAACTACCCTTTCTGAGGCATTCTTGCAACAATTTTTCCAGCGAGAGACATACACAGACAACAACTCCCTTGGTACTGTTGTGCATTTCTTACTCTCCACCATAGGTCCTCATCAGAATCTGGGCTCCCATACACATTCTCCAAGGCCTCAAGATAGGCCTGTGCAGTCGCCAGGGTTACTGGCCCGTTTAGCACGGATGGTAGCCAGGGCAGGACCTCGGAGGCTCTCACTAACCCTCTTTGCTTTTCGCCTTCCGAGCATTGCCATTTCTAGCACTTGGGGGCAACATAGTCTATCCAGGTCTCCCAGTCATCCTCCCTTGGGGGTGGGGAGGTGCCAGAGAAGATCCTCAACCTTTGGTAAGAGTCGTGACTAATGGCAGGTGCAGAAATAGGAGTCTGCATTGGTTCAGCCACCATTATGGGCACTGGAGCAGGAGAGGGTGTTGGGAGGAACACCCCAGGTGGCAAGAATAGTTTCTTCAAGTCCTCCACAGTTTCCCTCTCCAGCAACCATTCAGCAAATTTCTCCTCAAAAGTTTCAGATAGTGGTGGGGGCTGATTCCCCGGTCTTTACTGTCCTTAGTTATCACTCCAAGCAGTGAAGGCTCCCTCTGGGGTAATGGTCTGTGGCACTTTGGAACTATCTATGGGATCCTTAAACTCTACTAGGGCCAGGAAAGTGTGGGTGAGCAGGTTAGCATGCCGACCCACCACCACAGGGTTTGTAAACCTTCCACCTTGGAAAGTACTCCCTGCACAGTGTCCGTATTGATACCCAGGGGATGTCCAGGATAAGCATAGCATTTTGGAATCGATCTCCTCCCCAGTACACCACTCCACCAGCCGGTGCACAGCCACTTCGTCGGGTACCCATATTTTTCTTAACAGTGGTTCTAAATATGGCCACTAGAGGACACACAATCCCAGCGGTGAGCCTCAAGATGTAACCCTAGATGGCGCTTATCCCAGGGATACTACCCTGCCTGATTTGCCACTAACAGGTTGAGGGGCCTGGATCCAATGGCGGTGCCTCCACCCAGAGGTCAGGGTTTGCAATAGTTAAACTAACTTGGTCACAGCCCTCTGGGACACTGCAACCCCTTTCTTCCCACTAGTGGCCCACACAATATATCAGAATTACCTTCACAGTATACACTTACCCCCAGGTCTGGTTCCGGCACTGGGACCTCCTGTGAAATGAGATACAGTGCAACAATCACAGTACAGTACTTTAACATAGACAAATACCTCAGGCAGTATAACTTTGCTGAAACAAGCAGCTCTGATTTATTTAGGGGGATATAACAAGGACAGGGGGAAATCAGGTTAATTAGCTTATCACTCTAATAATCTACCTATGGCTCTGTGCACAGGCCTATCTCTATCAGTTACTGTCCCTGGGTACCCAAGCCCTAGTGGCTAGTCCAAACCGTGGCAGCTGGTAGGGGCCCTTTCACACAGAGAAAAGGAGAATTAAACAGTCAGCAGTACAGTAATTCCATTTGGATTTAATGTGGCAATTCAACAGGAGGGCGACCTGAATTAGTACTCACGACCTCCAAATAAGATAGGGTCCTTCAATGTCAGCAGGGCTCACTTGAGGTACACAAACCTCTTCACACATCCATATAAAAGAAAGCACTATACCAGGCAGGCTGCATCTGTATCCGATCACAATTACTGCACAATACCGGAGAACACACAGCAGATTCAGTTCCTGACAGACCGAGTGCAATTTTCAGCAATTCCTCCAGTCTTCTACAGGGTGAGCCTGGTTTCTACTCTTCAGAGATCCTTTGATTCTTTTCAGGGCCAGTTCAGTCTAACAAGCTGCAGACCGGAACTCTGGGCCTTACACACGTTTTTTGACTAAAACTGCACACTGAAAAAGCACAGGGCTCCTTCCTTCTTCACTGCCAAAGCTCAACTGAAACTCCAACCGACAAAACCGGACACTTCCTTTGAGTTCCTCCCAGTTCTTGACTGGATTGGCTGTCACTCACAATAGACTGCTGCTGTTGGTCCAAAAAGGCACTGAAGTCTAAACTACATCTCCCAGAGTCACTGCCCATACAATCCTCTTGGGGCTGGCTCAGATTATGAGTCCAAGTTCTGATTCGTCCGAGGCACCATTTTAGAGCTAGCTTACCCCACACTGATTGGTCCAGTTCAGCAGTTCAAAACTAGAATGGGGAACTAGCAGACACAGTTCTGACTGCAAAGAAGCAGGTTAGACAAACTGTAATTTCATTATTACTCTAAATAATTTCTGGCAAAGTTACATCTTTCAGATAGGTTCCCTTTGCACTCCTAGTGACTGCAAAATGAAGTGAATTGGCAGCAGCTCGAGTGGTACTCAGAGAAGCACACAGTCCCCCATACAACTAATTATGTCTGCAAGCAGACAGCTCTTAAAGAGACAGTACCAGAGGCTCTAAAAACACTCACTAATAATTGGCTTAAATGCCAAACACCATTCAGGCTTGGAGCATTCAAGCAAGCTCCTGGAAGTCTTTTGGGAACCCCCATTTGCAGGGGGGTTACACCTGTATCTCCATGTTTGAGGAAGTGTCCCTCATTCTGATGGTCAGTATTCCCCACTGTCTCTCACTTTGAGTGAGAGAATGTTGAGAGGTACAGTATGCTCTATAGCCTCATATATTGTCAGTATTATATATGTCTTCGTCATCAGCCAGCTCCCTTTCTGTAGCTGCTGTGGATGTAAATGTTTGCTTTAGTTTACTGTTTTACCGTTGATGGTTTCCTTCTGAAACTATCCAGGGCATCTCTATTTTTTGACTGTTGAAATTTTGTTTGCACCTGGAAGCAGCATTAGCAGTGAGAACATGAAGTGTCAATGCCCAATAATGTCAACAGAAAACCTGTCCCGAAACAGTAGTAGGAAAAGTGTGAAACACTTTCAGTTAGCTTTAAAACATTGAAAACATAAAGCGGATTTCTCTTGTAAATTGCCTTCACTTAGTGTTTTTCCAGGGAGATTGTTAAGTTATTTAGACTTGTTACATAGAATTACTGGAACTGCGTAAACTGGTGGTGTGTCATCATATTCTCATTGTTAAGGCAGATTCCAGAACCAAATGAAATTTCAACAATCAGAAACTGGAGGCTCCCAGGAAAGTTACAGAAGACTAGTATAATTAATGACTCTCCCCTTTTGCCATTGAGAGACCGTGGCGTAATTTGCCATTATAAAGGAGCGTTTATAATGGCAAACACGTGCACGGTTCTCCTCCCTCTGCGCATGCGCCTACACAGCGTCTCGCTTCTGGCAGCGCTTCCTCAACGGAGCCGCCAAAGAAACACGGCGGTGAGTAAATTTAAAAAAAAATAAAAAAGAGCACTGCTTTTACAGATGGGGACTTTCAGCATTGTTAAAAAAAAAGAAGTGAAGCCCCCGAAAACAAAAATGCAACAACCGGACGAAAAATAAAGTGGTGCATACTCGTATACAAAACTACTGATTTTATTTTATATATAATTGCTATGGCAAAGGGAGAGCCATCAATTATATAAAATAAAATCTGAGTGTGTTTAAACTCGAGGTTTACAACACCCTTGGGGTTAGATGCTTTACAAAAAGAAGCTTCGCCTCGGGGTTTATGAAGATCTAACCCCTCGGGTGTGTGTAAACTCTCATTAAACACACCACCTTGTACTTTATTCTCTATGTTATTAATAAAAAACTAATGCAAATATTTACCTTTCCAACAGATACAGAAATTTAGTTGAATGGTGATTAAGAAACAAAAGTAGCAATGAATGGAGGTGTAGTGCTCCTTTAATGATGCTTACCATAAATTACTTCAATCTAAAAACAGGCTAAGTCAGATTCAAAATGGAGTGAGGCATTTCAGCAGACATGAGAAAAGGGAGGATCTTAAATGGAAAAAAGGTAAAAGAACAAATGTTTCCTGGTAACATTTCTTTATAGAAACACAGGATCTGTCAGCAGCAAGAGACAGATGGACTACTGAGTCTGCCCAAATTATACTACTTCACCACCAGCCCTAATATCTGGGGGGGGGGGGGTTGTCTCCCTCCCCCTCCCTAATAACAAACCTGAATCCTCCCCAGTTGAACTATGAGTCCTTTTGCTCTATCTCAGCCATGTTTTATTTGTTTAGGGTAACTACCCCACCACTTCCACTGGCAGTCTGTTCCATAGCTCCATCACCCTCTCAGTGAAGTAGAACTTCCTTGCAGCCCTCATGAATTTACCCCCCGCCCCGACTAACATCCAGTCATGCCCTCTTGTGACTGTGTCACTATTTCTAACCAACAAATCTTCACTGTTCACCTTGTTAATACCCTTTAGAAACTTATATGTCTCTATCATGGTCTACTCTCACATCTGACTTTCTGCAAGTGCATGTTCAGGGCCACCAGCCATTCCTCAAAGAATCGGACTTGTTGGCCCTGGATCATTTTGGCAACCCTCCCTGGTACTGACTCCATCCTGTCTATGTTCTTTCTCAGGTCTGGGCTCCAGAACTGGGCACAGTATACCAGGTGAGGCCTCACCAATGATCTGTAAAGGGGCAGTATCACCTTATTTCTCCTGCTATCAAAACCCCTCCTGATACACCCCATCACCATCTATACTGTATGCCTTGCTGCACTACCTGGTTTTCTTGAGGAAATCAATGATGATGACACCCAAACTCCATTCCTCTACTGTAGCAGCCAACCTAATCCCTCCCATCCAGTTCTCCAAGTGTGGATTCCTCTTCCCTAAGTGCATCACCTTGCACTTCTTGGTAATGAATCTCAACTGCCAGATCTTTGATCACCTTTCCAGCTTTTCTATGTCCCTCTGAAATTCTTTCACCCCTTCCTTGCTGTCTACCTTGCCACAAAGCTTTGCATCATCAGCAAAGAGACTCACCTTGCTTGGACACTGTCCACTATGTCACTAAAGAATATACTGAATAGAACAGGTCCTGGGACCTAGTGGCACTCAGCTCATGACCCCCCTGTCCCTAGATTTGGGCCCATTTACTATCACCCTCTGTTGCCCCTTAGACAGTTTCCTGCCCACCTGACAAAACCATTCTCTACTTCTAAATCCACCTGCTTTTTCAGTATCCTCCTGTCTGGCACTGAATCAAAGGTTTTGCTAAAGTCAAAGTAGGGTAAATTTACTGCCTGCCCTTTTATCAACCACCCTAGTGACCCAGTTGAAAAACAGTATCAGGTTGGTCTGGTACAACTTCCTTGACATAAACCCATGATGCCTGTCATCCAGCAGCTCACTGTCATCAAAGTTGGCTACCTCTGTTTATTTTACTACGGCCTGCATTAGCTTACCTGCAATGGAGGTAAGACTGACCAGCCTGTAGTTACCTGGGTCCTCCTTGTTCTCCTCACTTTGTGGAGTGGGACTACATCCACAGACCTCCAACTGCCTGGCACTAGGCCAGACTCTAGGAAGTCATTAAACAGCTGGGTCAAATGTTCTGCTACTTCTAAAGCCGGTTTCTTGCATACCCTTGGGTGCTGGCCATCTCTTTCAGCCGTGATCACTACATTCCCCATTTCCTGCACCCCTGTGTGGCTGCCTCAATCTTGTTCTCCAGTACAGGCCCATTATCCTCATCTATGAATATTGAGCAAAAGGAATTATTTAGGACACTGGTCTTCTGCTCATTGTCTTATACTACCTCCCCTGCCCCCAGCTA
Source organism: Neoceratodus forsteri (assembly GCA_016271365.2). Lineage (NCBI taxonomy): Eukaryota > Metazoa > Chordata > Ceratodontiformes > Ceratodontidae > Neoceratodus > Neoceratodus forsteri. The sequence continues at coordinate 1,726,819,049 of CM057455.1, read as the reverse complement.
GCTGGACAATCCCCCCAGCTTTCCTTTTTCCCTAATACTTCTAAATGATTATTTTCCTCCTCCCTTCACATCCTTGGCAATCTGCAGTTCCTTTTCTGCTTTTGCCCTCTTGACCACCACACTCGCCTCTTTCAGCCTGGTCTGGAACTCCTCCCATATTTTCTCCCCCTTATTCGCCGTGTACCTTATGAAAGCCTTTTGCTCACTCTCATTGCCTCCCTTACTTCCTTTGAGAATCAGATCAGCCTTTTGTGCTTGTTTCTTTTCATGATATTTCTTGCAAAAAAGTTGGTCACCTACAGAATTGCCGCTTCACTCTTACCTTAGTTTTCCTTTACACCCATGCTCTGGTGTATATCCAAACGTTTTCCCTAACCCTTTCCCATATCTGACTAAAATCTGCCTGTTTGGGATCCAGAACCACTGCCCTCAATGTGAGACCAGAGTTTTCTTGTGAGTTGCTAAGTACCAAGTTCAGAATAATGTGTGGAATCCCTGACCAGATGCACCAGCAAGCAATCCTGCATCATGTTTACCAGTGTCTGACTCCTGGTTATGTTAGCTGCAGGGGTATTCCAGTCTATGTCTATGTAAGTTAAAGTCCCCCCCCCCTTTTGTTACCCACTTCTGATTTCCTCTCCCAGTTCCTTATCCCCATCTTCCTTTTTCCCTGGCAGTTTAAAGACCATATCCAGTCTAATCTTTTTTCCAATAGTCATAGTAAGATGTACCCAAATTGATTCACCCCCCTTCCACCTTGATGGTCCCATCTTCCAAAGCCTGCATTCCCTCTCTGATATAGAGGGCTACTCCCCCCTTTACCCTTGCATCTGTCCCTCTAATATAATGTGTACCCTGGAACTGCCAGATCCCCAGTCATTGTTTCCAGAGCTTAAAAGTGGTTCAATGTATTCTAATTTTGTTTATGAAGGTACAGAACTGGACTTGCTTTTGCTAGGAAAGAGAATAAATGTGAAAAAATGAATGAGGGACTGTATGTGTGAGGTTTTACTCTAGTGTAACGCTGAAACTTATTTTGAAGAACAAAAAAATGAATATGTGAAATGAAAACAGAGTTGAAATCTTTCTCAGTCCATAATAAACCATATGTTTATACTTTATCATTTGGCACAGAAATATGCATCAATCTGAATCATAAATGTCCTAGAAACAATATGGCCAGTTAAAATCCTGTAAATAAGAACTATGGTCTTCATTCGAGACTGTGTTACCTAAAAAATGAAAATAGAAGGCACTGTAGTCCTATGATTAGAGTACAGGCATGTGAATAGGAACACTTCAGATTTACAACCTTTCAGAGCACCGCATTATATGACCCAGTTGTAAAACTGGGTATTTTTCTTTTTTAGAACTATTGCAGAAGATCAAAGCGTTTTACATCCTAATACAAATTAAAATACACAATACAATCATGAATAAATGTAAAATCTCAGAACAGTAAACTTAAATAAATATAACATCTCAATACAGTAAACTTGAACTTAAACTTCCTCAGGGGAATGCCTGGCTGAATAAAAACATTTTTAATTCAGCTTTAAAACTGTTGGTGGTCCAGCAATCCCTAATCTGATGAGGTAGAGAGTTCCACAGGGTTGGGGCCACAAAAGCAAAGGTGCGGGGCCCCACATGTCTTTAAACAGATCCTGGGAACCTCCAGCAATCCCTCGTCGGTGGAGTGGAGTGGATGGAGGGGGTGGTAAGGACACAGAAGGTCTTGCAGGTAGCTAGGTCCCTGTCCATGTAGGCCCTCGTAGGTCAGCAAACCAACCTTGAAGGTGATTCGCCAATTCACCGGCAGCCAGTGCAGATAGTGGAGCACAGGCATGATGTGACAAGATTTTCATAAGCCAGTTAACAACCGGGCTGGTGCATTCTGCATTAGCTGCAATCAGCAGAGATCAACCCCCGATAGCCCTAGGTGTAGGACGTTGCAGTAAACAAGGCGCGAGGTTACAAAGGCATGAACCAGAGTTGACATGTCGCCAGCCAGAATCAGGTGCTTGATCTGGGCAATGTTCCTCAGATGGTAAAATTAGGTCTTGACAATGACTGACACCTGTGATTTCAGTGTCAAGCCACTATCAAGCACAACGCCCAGATTTTGCACCTGATTTGAAGTGAGCAGCTGGAGATCTCCAATCCAAACTCCAGAGATCTGACCCACTTGCACCTTCATGCCTTGGTGACCTGGCTCTAATACCACCACTTCAGTTTTGTCTGGGTTCAACTTCAACCAGTTGGCACTCATCCAGCCTCGGATCTCAGCAAGGCAGTTGTTAAAGACTGAACCCCCCCCCCGGGTACAAAGGAAATGTAGAGCTGAGTATTATCTGCACAGCAGTGAAAACTCAGTCCATATTGCCTAATAATGTCCCCCACTGGAAGCATGTATACTGCGAACAACATGGGGAACAAGATCGAACCCTGTGGGACCACACATGATGGGGAGTGGTACTACTGCTGCTTCCTTCAGGGATTCTGGAAAACCCCCTGTCTCCAGTGAACATCGGACTATCCTAGCAAGGACCAGATCGATGACCTCAATACGCCCCAACAGGAGACGTGTTGGATCTGGGTCTAAACTACAGTAGGTAGGTCGCAGTTGCAGAGTAGGAGTTAGATGCTGTATCTCAGCTGGGCTATCCTCAGTAAATACATTGTAAACAAAAAAATATAAAATAATTCAGACTAGGAACATAGGAATCGTTGTTGACAGATGGGGACCACATGATCCATCTAGTCTGCCTGTGTTTCTGCTCACCTCCCTATTTAGACTGTACCCTGATGTGTTTACAGTGTCTGTCCCATGCGAGTTTGAATTTGCGTACTGTCTTGGATTCCACCACCTCCTGAGGTAGGCTGTTCCATGAGTCTATAACTCTTTCTGTAAAGAAATACTTCCTGAGGTTGCCTTTGTACCTGCCTCCCACCAGATGCAAGTTGTGCCCCTTTGTATGCACATCCCTGTTTTGCTGAAAGAGGTTTCCTTCTTGTGTTGTGCTGATTCTCTTAACGTAGTTAAAAGTTTCAATCATGTCCCCTCTGTTTCTGCTCTGCTCAAGAATCTTGCCTCGTATGACTCATGATGCAGTCCATGCACCATCTTTATAGCCCTTCTCTGTACCGTCTCCAAGCAGTCTATGTCTTTTTTTGAGGTGGGGCCTCCAAAACTGACCACAGTACTCTAAATGTGGCCTCACCAAGTACCTGTAGAGAGGAATGATAACCTCGCTCTTTCTAGTTGTAATTCCCCTACCAATGCAGCTAAGGATGCCACTCACCCTCTGTGCTGCCTTTTCACACTGTTTTCCAGCCGTTAAGTCATCTGCGATAACTACTCCGAGGTCTCTTTCTGTCTTTGTCTCCTCTAACTGATGCCCTCCCAGTGTGCACTTTATCCCTGGGTTTCTTTTTCCTACGTGCATAACCTTGCACTTTTTGGCATTAAACTTCAACTGCCAATCCCTGGACCATTCCTTGAGTTTTTTCAGGTCTGCTTCCATATGTTTCGCTCCCTCCTGCATGTCTGCTCTGCTGCAGAGTTTTGTGTCATCTGCAAACAGGCAAACCAGGAATCTATCTATACTGCATATAGTATGTATTGATATTATGTACTATACTACATATAGTACATAATATCAATACATAGAAACATAAACATTCTTCAGGTAGAAAAAGAAGTCCAGCAAATCTGCCCTGTTGCTACCTACCCGCAACATCAGCCTATTGCCGTGCATGCGCCATGACACCTGTGTGTGGGCAGCGCAGTCTCCCTGCCCTTTGATGGCGCTCTACTTTAATCAGTCCCTAATATCTTTCCCTCGCTGTCCATGGTTTTCAACTTCATCACCTGTCCCGCAAACTGTTCCACCCCCCAGCAGCTTCTCTGTGAAGAAATGTTTTCCCACATCCCTTCTGAACTCCCCCCCCGTGAACTTGTAACCATGACCCCTAGTTGTGGATCCCTCACAGTGCTTGTATAGTTGCTGGCTGTCGACTTTGTTGAGGCCCTTCAAAATCTGTAGGTCTCAGCCCATCTCCCCTCTTATTCCTCTCTCAGCAACTACAGTACTTAACCGAAGTCAGTATTCCTGCTTCTTTGTAGGAACATTCCTTACAAGTGTGTAGTAGTTATGGGGAACTTCCTCACAGATCTATATAGTTCAAATCTCTGGTGTGGAAAAGTAAAATGTTTAAAATAAAATTAAAACATTAAAGGGCCAGAGTTTTAAAAGTGTCAGACATGGATATAAATGCATGCTATGCCTGCATCGGCCTAACAGCACCCCAGCAATCCTGCCACCATATTCAAAGGAAGTGTCCATCTGCAACAAGAAGTCAAGATTTGTAGCTACATATTGAAAGCAGATGTCATTTGTGTCAGTTTTTATGCAATTGTGTCTTTTTTGGGGGGAAGCAAAATTCAGGTGTAGTTAGACTATGTCTGTATGGATTTAACATTTGAAAATAGCAGAAGGTGGATCTTGGGCAAATCATTTGAAAATCCAGCCCTCGGAATGAATTCACTGGCTCACCGAGACCAACTTTCCATAGTGCTGGAGCATGCAGCAACAGAGATGAAACAATCGGTATGAATTAGAGCTGTCTGATTAAGCTCGGTATAGACATTCCTTCATACAACTTCTTAAAGCTATCTGAATCTTGGCATGGTGACCTACTATACTTATATAGGAGTTCCAGCACGTGAGTGTCAGGGTTGGAAATCATTAAATCTTGGAAATTGCTCAACTGAATTTGATTTAACACTGGGTGGACAATTGCTCTAAGAAATAATTGAACATTCACTGAAAATAGACCATGGTGACCTACTTTTATTGCAGCTATGACACCTTAGTGGCTGGGGTATTAAAAGATCCATCTTAGGGCTTATACTTCTAGCTATACTGTATCTTTCAAATGACTCACTGAACTCTGAATGAAATCCTTCCATGGCACTTCATACCAATACAAGTGTGCACCCGCTATGGGCATAAGTATGTTTCTCACATTTAACTTGTTTATACATTGTAGGAATATGATTCTATAAGTAAACATAAAATACTTCTTCATTATTTACAGTAGGTACCTACATGTGTCAGTGTTCAGCCTTTTAGCAGGGAATATTATTTATCTACAAGTTACAACAGATGATTATTAAATTAACACTGTCACTCTTTCAAACAAATGCAATTGTATGATTTAAGAGCTCACATGTATCTGAGACTAATGCCATGGATTCCCAACTCTCATTATTTCCATGCTACATTATTTATACTATTATCCCATAACCACGAAGGGATACATAGGGCTACATACAGAGTTTGCTGTCACTTGTTACTCTGTTTGACCACCAGGGATAACCAGACACATTTTTTTAGTCACTCTTTTTTTCCTCCCAAACCAGCCGGCTCTCTCCTTTTCTTCTGTCCCACCAGTGCTATCTCCCAAGGATCACACCCCTTCCCTTTCATGCCCCCATGATTTACCCTATATGGCAGGGTGGTGGGGAGTGATTCAACCCACCAGGAATGGATCCAGTGCCAGGGAAGTGCCATTCAGCCAGGCCCTTTTTCCGCTTTTTCTGCAGAGGCGGAGTGTGCAATACCGACAGTGGCACACTGCACGCGTGTCGGCTGCTCCTCCTCCATGCCACAATGTATGGGACTCGGCATGCCAACACCCAGTCTCTGCAAGGCATCAGGCAAGTGCTGGTCCATGCTACCCCTGGGAGAGGACAGCTGTCCCCTGGACGCTCAATCCTCTCCCTCCCTGGCCGACCCCCAGTGACCTGCTTGCACTGTGAACATGGGCTGCTGACGTGACAGGAGGTAAGGCATGATGCCTCAGCCTTCTGCACCACTGGGCCTGCCCCGTTACCAGATACATTTAATTTCTTCAGAACAAAATCAATGAAAATGTTATCTGCTTATATCAGTGCAGATATGCTGTACATAATTAAGGTACAGCCAAGCCAAGTTCCATGTCAACAAACAGCAGTAAAAATAATATTTTAAACATAACAATTGGCCTAATACACCTTGGAGGAGACATAATCTATTTATTTTCAGATCAGGTATGTCAACAAAGTAAATACTACAAGTTATTCTCTAAAATGAATTACTACTCCAGTGATTATCTATATACTGTGTATGTCTTCTATCTATCTATCTCTCTGTCTGTCTGTCTGTCTGTCTGTCTGTCTGTCTATCTATCCATCACTTTTTGTAATATTACTGTATGTTTTTCATATAAAATAAAAAGATTTATGCATCATGTGTACCATGATATACCATGGTCAAGTGATCGAACTGCATCAATAACAGTACAGGATTTTCTGCAAAACATGTCCTATTTACAGGAGAGACAGAGAGAGCGAGAGATGTTAAATGTGAACATAAACATATTATTTTTGCTTTTGACATCACCAAAATGAAAACAACATATTTAGTTTGACTCTAACAGCTCATTAGCATTTAGTCACAAAAGAACACTTAACTTATGGGACAACAGATTGCACAATGCCAGGTGGAATCATAATGGCTTTTGCTGCTCTCAAAACAGCAGTGAAATTAAACAGAAACAGTTGAATCATTCATTAATTCAAAACAAAAGAACACATTTAAAATATTGTATAAATTGGACATACAATAGCCCAACTGATGATTTGTAAGTGATGCTGCTACTGGGGGTCGTCAGTAGCTGCTGGGTGACTTCAACATGCCAGAACTAGGGGATCCCAGTAGCAGTAAGTGAAAGAAGCTAAGTACAAGAAGAGAGATAGCATGAAGTACTGTTTTTTCCCACATTAAACAAATACCAAGCAGAACCTAGGTTTCAAACATATGTTTTCACATCATAAATAAATAACCTAGGCCAGCCCGGTGGTGCTAAGGGTTGGCGCTGGACGCCACCTCGCACCACACACGGCGGCCCAGGTTGAGGCGAACTCGAGCCACCGGGGTTGGCAGGGGAGAACAGGCAGGAGCATCCGACAACAGTTTGCCTTCCCGGGAGGAAGGGCTCCTTATCCCGGCAAGCGGCGACCCCTGGCGGTCGCTGGGGTCATGACGGCAAGTCGGGGTCCATGGGGCTGGAATGGTTGAGGGTGTAGGTCAGCAACCAATCAGCCACAGGGACTATAGGGAGGGATGTTGCCGATGTCGGCGCTTGAGCCTTGACGTAAGGGCCCACAACGTCCCACAGAAAAAAGTGGAAACACCCTCACTGGAGCTGGAAGGATGGCGCACCGAGCTGGGGTCTCTATGTGCTGGGGCCTGCCTGCAGCCCTATGGACCCTAACACATGCAAGATTTGGGTATCTGCCCCCACCCTGACCCCACCCGAGGGGAATCTGTGGCAAGATGGAGGGACCGGGGACTGACAGGTTAGGCTCCGGCAGAGACTAGGCTTGATGGGCTACTTTGATGGTGCGGCTCGAGTGAGCAGTAGGCGGGATAAATAGTAATGGAAAAAAAAAAATCTAGAACAAGGAGTACAGTTACACTCCATGACTGGCACTGCATTCATATATTGTGAGACACAAGGCCATGGGATACAGGACTGGGGCACGGTGTGAATGTAAGCCACTCACAAAGCAGCTGGATCTTCACACACACTGTTTCAGACCTGTAGCTGACTTCATGAGTATCCAGAAGCAACAGTAACATCACACACAGTGCTCCATGCCTGTATACTGCAGCCTTTTGGGTCACAACATATGAGTGCGGTGTTTGTCACTGGGTGTAACTGTATTCTTCATTCTGTATTTATGATGTCAAAACATATGTCTGAATCCTACGTTGTACTTTGGCATTCAGTTTGGTGGAGTTCACGGAGGTGATGGGTGGGAGTGGGCAGAGTTAAGATTTAGCCCTTAGGCTGCCAGAAGATTTAGAACCTATAGGTTTTTAGGATGTGTCTACCTGCCAGTGGCACAGCAAGGGTTAAAACACCTTGTAAAATGGCAAGAAAAAAATCTAGAAATTTCTCTGGCTGAGAGACGTCACCTGACTGTGCATTAAATTTCTATAAATGCACAGTCAGATGCCAAATCTCGTTTAACTCCCTAAACAACCTACTTAGAACCATTTCAAAAGTATAATGAGCCCCTTCAGGGTGTGCACCATAGGAGCTGAATGCATTTCCTTGGCGCGTAAGGACATTCAGCCTTTGGCCTTGTGCCTTACTGCACCCATGGAGTGTGCATGAACACCCTGTAATGCACACCCTATTGTCGCTTATTACTTACCTAAAATTGTACCTCTTTATTTTTGTGGATTTAATAATAAATCCTAACTTGTGCATTAACATACCTGATCCTGTAGGCCATATGCAAAACAGCAGCGTAATCCCACACATTTTTCCAGATCTATATTATAGTGGAATTTGCGGTTGGCCAAAAGCAGCTGCATCATCACATATACTGCACCAGACCTGTAGCAGACTTTGCTAGTTATCAACATAGTCACAAACATTAGGCTAGACATGTAACAGTCTTTGCAAGTGTCCCAAAGCAGTTGCATCACTACAGAAATTGTGTCAGATCTGTAGTGTACTTTGGAACACTCACAAAGCAGCTGCATCATCACATACATTGTGCCAGACCTAGCAGGCTTCATGAGTGGCACAAAGCAGCTGCACGGTCAAGCCAGACATGATGTGAATTTCAGATGCTACATCGTGACATGCACTGCACCAGACTTTGTAGTTTGCTTTGCCCATGACCCTTAAAAGTTTACATTTTTCTCAATTTGAAACTGTCACAAAAGCTGAAGTTATATCTCACAAAGGAAGGTCTGAGTGTCACGAATGCAGGTTCACGAGTGGCAAAAATGGGGCCTCTTTTTTTTACACTCAACAACCTAATGTCATTAATATTTTACAAACTATTGTTTAAAAAACAAGAACAACTTGAAGAATCAACCTTGCACCGTACACTATCAACTACACAAGTTTCAGACTTAATTTCTAACAGATCTTGTTTTTTATGAACACATTTTTCTCTTATTTTACCCACTTTCATGACTACAACGACTCACAAAACATAAGTCTTATCTCACAAAAGAAGAAATTTCTTCATATTTACCATCATTTCCTTTTCTATTAGCCCCTACATTGTCAATGAGTATTAATTATGACTGGGTATTGGGCACTCCTACTAAGGAAAATGGCACAGTCCAAAAGCCTGAATCAGCCTTAGAATGTTGGGCACATGAGAATTCCAGACAGCAGCAACTCTCTAGTCGCCTTTGTCCTCGTAGTGCGTCTAAATATGGAAATAAATCCATACTGGTCAACCTGACACACAAAGCACACAGATTTGACTTGAACCAGAATAAAATGCAGTAATCAGTGACCTACCTTGTCAGATGACAGAAAGTGAGTGATCGAGGTCTGTCTTCTAAAGTCTACAAATCAACTTGAAACCAAGCAGAGGAAAAAATTACTCACCTTAGTAATTATGTTTCTTCTAATGGAGTCTTGCTGTATTCTGACAATTGCAGTGATTCCCAACCTTTGAACTGCCTCAGAGAACAAAGAGTTAACTTTCTATGTGGGGCATAGAATGATGAGCTCGAGCTCGATTGAAGTCTCTGTCTGGAGTGATTCAAACCTAAACGGTCAGATTCTTACGAGCCCAACTAAACTAAAAATTCTATGTGGAAATTGTAAAAATTCTTACTAGCCAACTGGCTGAAAAAAGTTGTGGATTCCCAAGGAAGACTCAAGTCAGGAAATCCCAAAACCAAAAACCAATCTACTATAAATAACAATAATAAATCAGCACCCAAACAAAAAAGGAGGAGGGTGCAAGCAAAAAACATCCCTGCGGTACAACACTGCACCTGCCCACCTAATTCCCAAAAACAGGTTCTGAGAGGGGAGGCAGTGGGGAGGTCAGAATACAGCAAGGCTCCATTAGAAGAAACATAATTACTAAGGTGAGTAATTTTTTCTTCAAACAACATGAAGTCTTGCTGTATTCTGACAATTGCAGATTACCAAGCAGTACCTCCAAGGAGGAGGGACAGAACCTACTTTGGGAATAAGCTCTGAAGTACTGCTGTGCCAAACTGAGCATCACTCCTAGCCTGGATATCCAGAGAGTAATGCTTGGTAATGGTATGGACTGTTTTCCAGGTGGCTGCTTGACAAATTTCTAAAAGAGGGATATCCCTGGCAGCAGCTGGGGAAGCAGCTGTACCTCTTGTGGAATGAGCCCTCAGGCCTGAGGGTGGAGTACTCCCAGTTTTTCATAGCAGAATTGTATACAAGACACAATCCACCTGGCAATAGATCTTTTAGTGGCAGGTTTGCCCTTTCCCACTTCTCCATAAGTGAGGAACAACTGGAGGGAGTCAAACCTGTGACCCTTGGTACGCTCTATGTAGTAACCAAGGGCTCTTTTGACATCTAAACTGTGTTGCCTCCTCTCTCCTGAGGAAGAATGATCAGTGAAGAAAACAGGGAGAAACACAGACTGGTTTAAATGGAAGTCTGAAACCATTTTGGGCAAGAACCTTCTATTGGTTCTAAGGACCACTTTATCCCTGTGAAATTAGATAAAATCAGGTTCCACTGACAGAGCTTGCAATTCACTGATATGCCTGGCAGAGGTAATGACTACCAGGAATACAGTTTTCCAAGTCAAGTACTTAAGCTCTGCTGAAGACATAGGCTCAAAGGGGGGTTGCATAAGTTGAGCAATGCAAACATTCAAATCCCAGGCAGAAGCAGGGTCTCTAAAAGGAGGATTGGTGTGAAGCAATCCTTTAAAAAATGTACAGAACACAGGATGAGAAGATAGTGAGAAAGACTTTCCCACAGACAAAAACGCAGAAACTGCTGACAAGTGTACTTTGAGAGTAGCTGGTCTGAGGCCTAGGCCATTAAGATGGACCATATAATCCCAGAACCGTAGGCAATCCAGCAGTGTCTGGAGAAATATGCTTCTTAGAACACCAAATGCTGAATCTTTTCCATTTGGAGTTATAAGTCATTCTTGTGGAGGGCCTTCGAGAAGCCCTGAGGATATCCAGAACCCCTTGGGAAAGATGCAGATCTGCAAACTCTAACTCTTCAAGAGCCATGCTTTGAGATTGAGAGACTGAAGATTGGGGTACCAAATCCTTCCCTGAGAGGATCTTAACAGGTTGTAATTCCTGGGAAGAGACAGGGGAAGATGGACTGCTAGGGACAGCAACAGGGGCTACCAGGGCTGTCTGGCCCAATCTGGAGCAATCAGAATCACCTTGCAAGGTTGAGACCTTATTTTTACCAAAACTTTGAACAGGAGTGGGAAGGGGGAAAAGGCATACAGAAACTTCCCTTCCCAATTCAGGATCGGGGCGTCCAGAGGAACTGAGCCCAAGACTGGAGGTCTGCAACAAAAGAGAGGGAGTTGGTGATTGTCTGGGGCTGCAAACAGATCTATCTCTGGAGCACCCCACCTTGAAAACATCACTTTTCGACACCTGAGGGTCCAGGGATCATTTGTGATGGCCCTCAGAAATCCTGCTCAGTGCATCTGCTAGCACATTGTCCTTGCCTGGAAGATGAACTACTACAAGAGAGGTTTGCAGGGAATAGGCCAGGGAACACAACTTCATGGCTTCTGTGCACAAGGCTGTGGACCGAGTGCCTCCCTGCTTGTTGATGTACCACAAGGTGGTGGCGTTGTCTGTTCTGACTTGAACCACCTTGTTCCGTACTGACTGTGAGAAAGCTTTTAGAGTCAGAAAAACTGCTCTGAGCTCTAGAAGACTGACGTGGAGAAGGGATTCTTGGGGGGACCACAGCCCCAAGGCAGTAAGGGACCCCAGATGGGCTCCCCAGCCCAGGAGAGAAGCATCCATGGTAAGGGCCACTGAACAAGGCTGAGTAACAAAAGGAACACCTTGTCTTAAATTGTCCTGATCCTGCCATCATTAGAGGGCTTGGATCAAGGTCAGAGTCACTGGGATCAGTTTGGTAAGTGAATCCTTCATTTGAGACCAGAAAGCTCTCAGGTGGAAGTGAATAGCCCTCATCTGGAATCTTGTCCCTTGGACCACTGCTGTTGAAGCTGCCATGTGGCCCAAGAGCTGGAGGAAATGCCTTGCTGGTTGAGATACCCGAAGGCTGAAAGAAGAAGCTAGTTCCATAAGAACCCTTGCCCTTTCTAGAGGAAGAAAGGCTCTTGCTCTGAGTGTGTCCAGTTCTGCCCATATAAAGATAAGAAGCTGGACTGGTTCGAGAACTGACTTGGGAAGGTTGAGAAGAAATCCTAGAGAAGTGAGCACTTGCCGGGTCACTTGCAGGTGAGACTTAACTTGGTCTGGAGACTGACCCACTATTAGCCAATCGTCCAGATATGGAAAAATGGAAATCTTTTGCCTTCTTAGAAAGGCAGCTACTACTGCCAGGCACTTTGTGAAAACCCTTGGGGCTGAGGTTAGGCCAAAAGGCATTGCTCTGAACTGATAATGGCCTGAGAACAACTTGAACCTGAGATATTTTCTGTGGGAGCACCTGATGGGAATGTGAAAGTAGGCATCTTTGAGGTCCAGGGAGGCTAGCCAGTCCCCTGGCCTTAGAGAGGGAAGGATTATTCCCAGAGTTATCATCTTGAACTTTGGTTTTAAAAGATGTTTGTTTAGATATCTTAGATCTAGGATGGGTCGCCACTCCTCTGTCTTTTTGGGGGTCAGGAAGTACCTGGAGTACAGTCCTTTGCCCCAGTGTAGGGTAGGTACTCTCTCTATGGCTCTTAAAGCTAGGAGAGAAGAAACCTCTGCATCTAGGGCAAGGGTTTCCGAGAGATTTGCAGGTGGAAAAAATCTGGCTCTCATCTTTGGAAATTTTTTTAAGCTGAGAACCAGTCCCTGGCTTACTACTTCCAGGACCCACTTGTCTGATGTAATAGACATCCAGTCTTGGACAAAGTAAGCCAGCCTGCCCCCTACTGGAATAGGAGAGTCGACCCAGGCAGGCCCATTAGGGTGTCTGCTTGGCAGGGGCTTTAGGCTGAGGAGTGGATGCAGCCCTGCTCATCCCCCTTCTGCCTCTTCCTCTGAAGAACCCCTTCTGAGAAAAGGAAGAAGAGGCCTGTGCTTGGTAAAAAGGCCTCTGAAAAGGCCTGCCCCTGCCCCTAGACTGCTGCCTTTGAGGAGTTGCCTGCCTTTCCTTGGCCTGAGCACTCCTGTAAGTGGTCCTGTACTCATCCATTTTCTTCATGGAATTCTCTGTCTGCTCCCCAAACAAAGAATTACCCACTACAGGAAAATCCATGGCCTTAGCATGGGGGTCCTGCGAGAGGCTAGTACATCTGAGCCAAGCCATCCTCCGAAGAGCCACAGGTGTAGCCATGACTCTTGATGAAACATCATTAGAGTCCACAGCCAGCATGAAACTGAACCTTAGATGCCTCAATCCCATCTGCAGCCACCCCCTCCAGCTCCTTGGCTAGCTGGAGGGAGGCCTGTTTAGCCAGTGCCAGTACAGTGTCCCACCTGGACTTCTGGTATCTGGCTGTATAGGCCATGTAGTTCGCCTGCCTGAGTCCCAAAGAAGATGCCATGTACTGCTTCTTTGCAATGGCATCCATCTTCCTGGAGTCCTTGTCAGAGGTGTGAAGCCAAGGGAATATTTGCCTTGTCACAGGCAGCAGCCTGCACTACCCCAACGTGGCTGCATTGCTGATATAAGAACTCTGTGTCTGAGCCTGAAAGTGTATACCTCTTGCCCATTCTTCTATCCACAGGAGGTATAGTGTTAGGAGACTCTAAGATTTTATGTGTCCATTTCCCAAAAGATTTATGGAGGGAAATAGACAGTCTCCTGGACTCTGGGATGTCCATCATCTCTACATAATCAGGCTCCTCTTGATCTTCCACAGCCTCCTCCATAGGAAGTTGGAGGGTTTCAGCCACCTTTCTCTAAAACATAAAGTGAGAAGGGGACTCAGAAAGCCTAGGAGGGGAAACACCTGAAGGTCTGTCTGGGGAGATGTCCGGTTCCACAGGCACATCCAGACCCTCAATTACATCATCATCCTCAAATTCCCCTTCCTCTTCAAATTCCGGTTCATAAAAATCTTCAAGGGTATAATCTTGAACCAGGGGAACCAACCGAACCGAACCCCTGCTAGAAGGAGCCGGATCGGTTGGAACCGGATGGAGCGATTCCACAATCTGAATCGCTCTGGCTCTCTTCGGCGGTCAGAACATGAACCTCTGGATCCAAACCGGTCGATTTATCTTTGCATTTTCTTTTTGTCGGAACCGATCCCTCGGAATCGGCTCTCCTTTTGCCCGAAGAAGTATCGCCCTGGTCATCCGGGTCAGCGGACTTCTTGGCCTCCTTTTCCCTCAGTCTACCTAATCTCTTCTCAAGGGTAGATGTGGCAAAGTTTTTACATATTTGACAGTCTGAATCGAGGTGGTCAAACCCCAGACAATAAACACAGGCGGTGTAGGGATCAGCCTTAGCAAAGACCTCCTCATAGTCACTGTAGTGTTGAAACCCAGTGGGCCCATTTTTTTTCTTGGGTTTCTCGTTTGTAGCCAACTAACCAAACTTACCCTTTTTTTGGCAACCGCCAGGCAAGACTCCCTTATCGGTTCCTAACTGTGTCACGGGTGTTGGAAAAAAACATTTAAAACGTGTTTTTTTTAGTACCGATAAGAACTGGTAGCCACACACTAAGTAAACACACAAATTTCACTATCAAATGGCTGGTTCAGCCAAACCGAGCTGCAATTTTACAAGTTCCACACAGAAGAAACAGAACAATTCCTATCTAGTACTCATGGCACCACAGACAGAGACTGAACTGACTATGCAGAAACTTTTTCGGTTTAAAAACTTGACGAAAACTGAAACTTTAACCGACTTTTGAACCAAGCTGAAGGAGAAATCTCCGGAGCGACCGTTCAGTGAGGCGGAGTAAAGAATCTGACGGTTTATGTCTGAATCACTCCAGACAGAGACTTCAACCGAGCTCGAGCTCAGCATTCTATGCCCTGCATAGAAAGTTAACTCTTTGTTCTCCGTGGCAGTTCAAAGCTTGGGAATCACTGCAGTTGTCAGAATACAGCAAGACTTCATGTTGTTTGAATTACTACAGAGCAGAGAACTGCATGCATTATAGGTACCCACCTGTAACAAAGGAGGCACCCTTGGTTAACATCAAATTCAAACCTGTTAAAACTGCGTGATATCAAACAACATTCTAAGTGAAAACTGTTCTCGTTTTCTTTTTTTTTACATATCTGTATAAACATAGGCACAGCAGGTAAACTATAGAGGGATATCCAGACAGACGTTCAATTCAAGTTTATGACAGAACAACGAACATCCCCCAAGCTGGCATACCAGACAATATTCTCCCGGAGGAGCATGACTCCTGGGCAGGCCCCATTGACAATGTAGGAGCTAGCAGAAAAGGAAATTATGTTAAGTATGAATACAATTTTTCTTTATATAGAACGCCACACTGTCAATGGGTAATCATTTCAACTGGATTCTAAGAAGCAGTACCCAGAACAAGGCAAATGGTTGGGAGGAGAATATTGCCTCATACGTCAATCATGTGCTGGAAAGGAATCTACCTGCTAACTGCCACCTGCAAAACTGTGACCAAAGGCCACATCAGCAGAACTCTGAACATCCAATTTGTAGTGCTTGGTAAAAGCGTGGACAGAGAAACATGAAGCTGGCTTACACAACTCCAAAATAGATGCCTCACCTCTCTCTCTGCCCAGGAAGTGGCTATAGCTCTGGTGGAGTGAGCCCTGATGAGAGCTGGCAGCTTCTTCTTTACTGCAACAAAAGCCCTGGCAATGTAGGCCCTCACCCACCTAGATAAGGTAGCCTTGGAGGCTTTTTGACCCCACTTAGCCACTCTAAAAAGGATGAACAACCTGTTCAATTTCTAGGACTCAGCAGTCTGTCTAATGTATGTCCTAGCAGCCCATTGCAAATCTAACTTGTGTCACTCCTTCTCCTTTGGGTGAGCAGGTTGCAGGCAGAAGGACAGGAGACAGACTGATTCACATGGAAGGCTGTAGGAACCTTCATAATGAAAGCTGGAACTGTTCTGAGCACCACCTTGTCCTTATGCCTCATGAGTTATGGTTCTTTGTGGGACAGGGCCTGGAGCTCACCAAACCTCCTGGCTGAGCACACAGCAACTAAAAAGCATACCTTGTAAGACAGCACATCCAATGGAACTGAAGAAAGTGATTTGAAAGACTCCTTACAGATAGCATTCAGAAACAGATTCAGATCCCATGGGGGGGACAGGAGATGAAAACAGAGGTCAACTTCAACTGACCACACACAGAAAACAAATAACCTCTCAGTTAGTCCCTAATGACAAACCCAAAGAGGCTCCAACGGCTGACACCTGACCTCTCAGGGTGCTCAAGGCCAAGTCTTTTTCTACCCCTTCCTACAGGAAATCTAAAATCAGTGGAACTGTGGCTTTGGAAGGCTGGATGTTCTTCTCCTTGGCTTAAGCCAAAAACATGAGCATAATCTGCCAATGTAGAAACTTTTTCGGCAGCACATGAGGGTGCCCACCACCTTTTTAGAGAAACCTAACTTCAAGAGTATCCTCCTTTCAGGAGCCAGGCCATGAGCTGCATCATTCCTGGATTTGGATGCAGAATGGGGCCCTGAGAGAGAGAGAAAGGTCTCCCAGCACTGGGAGGCAAAAGGGTGCACGTTGAGTTAGGTTCACCAAGTCTGAGAACCACGGTCTTCTGGGCCTTTCCCAAGCCAGGAAAGCTTCCTCTTGAGTGTCCTATTTTGCATATGACCTTGGGGAGGAGAGGCAGAGGAGGGAAGGCATACGTCTTGTCGAAACTCCACTCTTATGACAGGGCGTCCACTGCTTCCACCTGAGGACACCGGCAGTGGCAGAAGAACCACTGAACTTGTGTATTGTGGCTGAAGGTGAACAGATCAATCTGAGGACAGCTGAACTTTTGACACAGAGGATTAAACACCTCCTGGTTCAATATCTTCTCTCCTGGATGAACATTTTCATGGCTTAGCCAATCAGCCTGAATGTTCAGCTTTCCCACCAGGTGGACTGCAGACAGGGAGAGAAGATTCTCCTATGCCCATAGAAGGAGGTCAGTGGCTTCTTTTAGCATTTCCCTGCTCTGTGTGCACCCTTTATTGTTTGTGTATGCCATTGTGACAGCTTTGTTTGACCTTATTTTCATTGCTTTTGACTGCACTAGACTCTGAAATTAAAGGACAGCAAGATGCACTGCCCTCATCTCCAGAATGTTCTGTGTAGGTGCTGTTCCTGCACTGACCAAATTCCCTGAGTGGGAATGTGGTTCAGAACTACCCCCCAACTCAACAGGCTGGCAATGCATGTCAGAATCAACTCTTGGGGGAACTTCCAAGGGGGACCCTTTGCTCCAATTCTCCAAACTCACCCAACAACTCAGAGGCTGCTTCAGGTGTGATGAAAGTGGGATCCTGGGCTGAAAACTCTCCAAGGTCAGATCTGAGGCAAAGAGTAACTCTATCTGTAGGGGCTGCATGTGAAAGTGAGCCCATGGAACTAGTTCTGTGGCTGTGATCATGAGGCCCTGAATCTATAGCAGACGGTGAGCTGAAGTCGACGGTTGGCTCCTCAGCCATTGGACCTCTTTCAATAAGGTCTCCTTCCTGGCTGGTGAGATGAAAACCTTCCCCTGGTCCATTCTGAACATTGTCATCAGATGTTCTAGTGTCTGTGACAGCTCGAGAGAGATTTTCTCTTGATTCACCACCCAGCCATGAGACTCCAACACCTCCAGAGTCCTGGACACTGATTTCCTTGCTAGTGGTGAAGACGGTCCTCAAATGAGCAAACTGCCCAGGTAGGGATAGACATGATTCCCCTCCTGTCGGAGTTGAACTACCAGGACTATTAGCAACTTCAAGAAAACCCTGGGGGTTGTTGCCAGCCCAAAGAGGAGCACCCTGTACTAGAAGTGTTGCCCCAGGACCAAGAACCTGAGGAACCTCTGATAAGACTGTTGGATGAGGATGTGGAGATATGCATCCCTCAGATCTATGGAAGCTAGGAAATACCTCAGCTGGACAGCTCAGATGATCAAATGCAGGGATTCCAACTAGAAGGTTGTGTGCTGCACAAAATTGTTGAGGTGTTTCAGGTTCCAAAAAGGGCTTGAAATTCCCTGACTTCTTGAGAACTTTGAAATAGAATAGAACCCCTGGCCTTGCTTGCTGAGAGGCACGGCACAATTGCTTCGATTTGAGAGAGGTGGTCCAGGGTCTCTGACACTGCTTGCCTCTTCATGGGGTCCTTCAGAACTGGGGATGGTGGCCCGCTGGCACAGCGGTTGGATTTCCACTTACGACGCCGGCGACCTGGGTTCAGACCTGAGTTGTCAAAGGGCCGGCCGGGGGAAAGAAGGATGGAGCATCCATGGATGGTTCTCCTTCTCGGGGGGAGAGTGCCTGGCACACTGAGGACTCCTGGCGGAGGCCGGGAGATACTCTTGCCACTGGCGCTCATCTCATGGGAGGCAGAGCAGAAGCTGGTGTCACTGCACAACCCCGCCTCCAAGAACACAGGAAAAAAGGAGTAGGTGGGTGGAGGCCACTGTCTAAGTAAATCCCTCCTCGGGGCTTCAATTAGCCATCATTGCCGCATCCCCCGACCAGTCACTAGTTCTGCAGTGCAGACTGGGGACCGCTGCTGCGGCCCCACCCTCCGTGGGGTAAGCAGGCGGTAACTGGTGGATAAGCAGCAATAGATGATGGTGGAAGTCCCGGGGGCCATGACCAAGGCTGAAGACTGACAGTGGCCCTGCCAAGGAAAAAAAGAGAATAAAAAAAAAAAAGAACTGGGGATGGCAGACAGTGCCCCTTTGAGGGGATTTTGAAAATACTACTGCATAACTAAAGGCCAGAATTTCCAATACCCAAGCATCTGACATTATCTGGGCCCATCTTGAGTAACAATTGCACAGTCTTCCACCAAGGGAAGGGGGGCAGAGATGGGCTCGCTTGCCCTCATTGTGAGGTGCCCGCTTGTCTCCTCGGCCCTCCACTGTGTCTTCAGGCAAGGGTCCCTCAAGTCATTATTGCTCTTGTATCCTACATAAGCTCCTTTACTCCTCTGGTTGCTGAAGTTCTGAAAGGGAAAAAAAACCCTTGGAACTGCCAGTGTTGGACACCTCCTTGTCCTTTTGCAGTTGATGCAGCCTTTTGTTGTTGCTTTCACACTGGAAGATGTCCCTTTTTATCCTGGATATCCTTCAAAATATCATCCAGGCCAGACCCGAAAAACAAACCTCCCTCAAAGGGGAGATTGAACAACTTGAACTTCAAAGCCTGATCAGCTACCCAGTGCCTGAGCCACACACCTCACATGGCTGACACAACGGGATAGATAAAACGGGCAGACATGCGTAAGTTTTCCACCATGGCATCCCCTAAGAAGGTGAGGCCATGGATACCAGCTGCAACATTTCTGTGTACCTTTACAGAAAAGGTATTGGCCTGAGACATGTTATATTTTAGCATAATTTGGCACCTAGTTGTTTATCTGGCAGATATCTACCAGTGAACGAAGGACCAGTTTTGCACCAAATAACCCCAATGTTAAGATTAGACAATCCTGGAACGACCGGCCTTTCAGTTTTGCAGCAAACAGTTCAAACGTGAAGTTTATAAAACATTGTAACCACCTATCTTTCAGATTTGCACCAGTGAGCCCCAGTATGAACTTTATAAGACACTGCAACCACCTCTCTCCATTTTTGCACCAATCAGACCCAATGTGAAGTTTATAAACCACTGTATCCAATTGCTTTTCTAATATAAATCTTAAACAGACTCCAATCCCTTGGGAAATCAGTTAACAGGCTGACTATATTGAAAGCATATCTTGGCACCTAGTTTTGACTCCAGATTGAATTTTAATTAACAGCAAGATCTTTTTATACAAACGCCAAGCCTCAGACAGCTGAGACAGAATTTTCAAAAAGTTCATAACATCCACTGCTTAAAGTTTGAATTTTTTAAAGACAGCATCTGCAGTTCAAGGTGATGTCAAACACAGAAAAGAATAGCAGCTGAGGATAAGGTACTGTCATCTTGTCAAACACATTAGTTTAATGTCAAACTTCACAGGGCTTGAGATCCTTTTGTGTTAGGTCTATTGACTTTTGGAGTGATTTACTATTGGATCTTCCTCACTTGACCTCATTTTTAGAATTTAAAAATGAACTTTTTGTCCTCCTGGAAGAATCATCTTATTGTAACTGTCAAGACAACTGTTCTTTCTATAATATGGTGCTCTGTACTGTTGTGTATAATTTCAGCTACCTGATATATTGTATTTTTATGTGAAACCACTGAAAATGGACAATTATGCTCAAATCTATATTCTCAAAAAATTTAAATGAAACAAATTCAGTTAAGGAAGTATACAAAGAAAGCAAGGGGTGCATAGTAAACAAAATTAGAAAAACAAACATAAAATGAAAGTAAAATATAAGCTAGGGAAATGTCATTGTCAAATACACATTTCAATGAATAAAAAAAAAATTTCAATGGTGACTATGTGCTAACTGAGCCCCGGGAAAGTACAGTTACGTAAGAACTTACCGTAACAGTAGATCTTCGAGAACAGCTCTTGCAGCTGGTTACACCATTAGGACTGAAGCCGGCAGGCGCAAGGACTCCACGGAAATTTTCTAGCTAGCAGTATTCAGCGGGGACCGCCTCCGACGTCGGTCATGCTCCCGACGTCGGGCATACTACATAAGGAGGTGGTCCCCCAGAATCCCCAGTTCTCCTGCCGGAGACTCCCGGCCGTTGGATGACATCATAAGAGGAGACAGAGGATCCACCATCAAATGGCAATCAGAGTGGTGTTGAGAACACCTGATCCTAGGAGAAGGATATCTGAACAAAAAATTCTACCTCCAGCAGGGATGGTGGGAGGGAAAGTACCTGTTGCAAGAGCTGTTCTCGAAGTTCTACTGTTACAGTAAGTTCTTAGTAACTATACTATCTTACTTCGAGAAACAGCTCTTGCAGCAGGTCACACCATTAGGACTGATTCCCAAGCAATAGTGGAAATCCCACACCATTAGGAGGAGGGAAGGTAGAAATCCTTAGTAAAACCTAAGCCTAGGACAGAAGTCCTTGAACAACTGCTAGACCAAAGCCTGCTCTTCGCCTTGATGCCACATTCAGGCTATAATGCCTGATAAAGGTGTGCACAGTGCTCCAAGTCGCTGCTGCGTGGATAGCTGAGGTGGACAAGTTCTTTAAGGCTGCAAAGGAGGTAGCCACCCCCCTTGTGGAATGACCCTTAACCACGCCCCGTAAGGGTTTGTTGCGCTTCTGGTAACAGAACGTGATACAATGTATAAGCCACCTGGACAGCGACTGTTTGGAAACGGGAGCTCCCAGCATCCTGTGGGTGAAGGAAACAAAGAGCTGATCAGATTTTCGGTGGTGTTTGGTCCTGTTCAGGTAGTATCGAAGACACCTATGCACATCTAAATTGTGCAACAGGGCCTCGCCTTGATTCAAATATCTAGGGAAGTACACTGGTAGATTGATATCCTGATTAAGAGTGAGAGCTGAGACCACCTTAGGCAAAAACTTCGGACTGGTCCATAAGGATACCCTGTCCTGGTGGAAAACCAAATAAGGTTCTTTGCACATCAGTGCATGAAGCTCCAAAATTCTTCTGGCCAAAGTAACGGCAACTAAAAACAACGTAATCCATGTAAGGAGACGTAGCTCGCAATCCGCAGCTGGTTCAAAGGGTGGCAGCGGTAAGCTGCTCCAGGACAAAGGGTAAATCCCAAGGTGGAATAGCATCCTTAATCGGAGGTCTAAAGTGGAGAACACCTCTCAGGAAGGCTCATGCCATATCCAACTGAGAGATAGGATGTTGGCCTATAGGAGTGTGATAGGCTGAGATGGCACAAAGGTGTACTTTTATTAAGGAGTAGGCCAAGCCTGTCTGAAAAAGAGACAGGAGGTAGTCCAAGACCGACCTTTCTAGACAATCTAGTGGTGAAAACCCTTGCGCTTGAGCCCATAGGCAAAATCTGCGCCATTTCATGGTGTAAGTAGCATGAGTGGCCGGCTTTCTAGCGGCCACTAGAATGTCAGCTACCTCTTGCGAGACCCCGAGTCACATAATGGCTATGTCTCTAGGAGCCAAGCGTGCAGGTTCAGCAAACAAAGATTCAGATGGACCAAGGAGCCCGCCTCCTGAGACAGCAAGTGAGAGCTGATTGGCAGAGGCACCGGAAGATCCCGGGACAGCTGATGTAGTGGAGAGAACCAGATCTGCCTGGGCTAAATTGGTGCAATAAGTATCAGCGTCGCTTGCTCTCTGTGAAGTTTCAAAAGGACCCTCTGGATCAACGGAAAGGGGGGAAGGCATAGAGGAATCTACCCACCCAGGAGAGGGACAACGCGTCTCGCCAGAAAACACCAGACCCTGGATCTAGTGAGCAAAAATTGGGCAGTTTTGCATTGGATGGGAACGCAAAAAAGTCTAACTCTGATGTACCCCATCTGCGAAACAGATCCTCCACTACTTCCCGGAGTAGTTCCCGCTCGTGGACTCTGGCCTGAGAGTGACTCAGGCCATCTGCAATGACATTGTCCTCTCCTGGTACATGAACAGCAATGAGGTTTGCGCCGTGTTGTAAAACCCAATCCCACACCCTCATGGCCTCCCTGCAAAGTGGGTAGGAATGGGTGCCTCCTTGCTTCTTGAGGTAATACATCACAGTGGAATTGTCTGTTTGTAACAGAAGAGTACCCAGTGGAATCTTCGACTGGAAAGCCTGCAGGGCGTAAAGAACTGCTCTCATTTCCAGGATATTTATGTGGAGATGAGTCTCTTGGTCTGTCCACAGGCCCTGAGACTGGACACTGTCTAGGTGTGCTCCCCGTCCGAGCCCTGAGGCGTCTGTGGAGAGTGTCACAATCGGAGACAGTGCAGTGAAGAGGACCCCCACCGAGAGGTTCTTCGAATCTAGCCACCATTGCCAATCCCGGATTATGGCCTTCGTGGTCTGAATTGGAAGCTGCAGATGGTCTTGCTTTTGATCCCATTGGACCCATAACATCCACCGGGTCACCCGCATGTGGAGCTGGGCTAGCGGGACTGTTGCAATGGCCGCAGCCATGTGTCCGAGCAGGTACTAACTAGTCTGGCTGGAACGGTCTTCTTTGCCAAGATGTCCCTGATGAGGGATCTGATGTGTTCCACTCGGTTCTGGGGTAGAAAAGCTTTCTCCTGGATGGTGTCCAGAACTGCACCTGTGAACTGCAGAATCTGAGATGGAACCAGGTGTGACTTCTCTCAATTGATAATGATGCCCAGCATCTCGAACAGAGACTGAGTACAATGAATGGCGGACATGAGGGCTTTCCAAGAGGGTGCCATGAGAAGCCAGTCATCCAGGTAGAGGAACATGTAGTGGCCTTGTCTCCTCAGAGTCGCCGCTACTACCGCAATGCACTTTGTTAATACCCGAGGTGCTGATGAGAGTCCGAAGGTGAGGGCTCGGAACTGATAATGGTGACCCTGAAACTCGAAGCGCAAAAATTTCCTGTGCACTTGAGCTATGGGCATATGCAGGTAAGCATCCTTCAAGTCCAAGGACGCTAGAAAAGCACCCTGCTTGAGCATGGGAATCAGACCTGGGAGGGTCACCATGCGGAAGCGTTTTGTACAGAACCGACACGTTGAGGTCACTGAGGTCCAGTATCGGACGGAGGTCCCCTGTTTTCTTGGGAACCAGAAAGAAGTGAGAATAATAACCTGCACCTCTCTGGTTCCGTGGTACATGCTCTACAGCTTCTTTTCCGAGAAGCGCGAGCGCCTCCTGCTGTATGAGCAGGGCGTGCTGACCTGAGTAACGTGAAAGCAGGGGAGGTCTTGATGGTGGGTGGTCGAGAAATTCTTTGAAGTGGCCTTTCTTGACCAATTGGAAAACCCGCCGGTCGGCGGTAATCGACTGCCACGCTAAAAAGTGGTGAGCGATGCGACCCCCAACCTTTTGTGCCCATTGATCCAGAGGAGGGCCGGGGGCCAGGAAGAAGTCATGCTGTGGCAGCACTGGTCCCTGCAGGCTGGGCTGGTTTAGTGTAGCGCTGGCCTCTGCCCGGGGACGACTTAGCCTGGGCTTTACGTTGAAAAGTGCCCCTTTGCCACTGGCTGGAATGTGGCTGCTGCCTTTGTTGCAGGCTGCGAAAATGGCTCTGGTTCCTATGAAAAGAACCAGGCCTTGATCTGTACATGGCCTGTACAGACCTGACTGCCTTCCCAGCATCCTGAAGTTTGGTGATAACCTTCTCCGAGGGTTCACCAAAAAGTACTTCGCCATTGTAAGGGATGTCAAGAATGTTCTTCTGTACGTCCGGGTAAAACCGGAGACATGGAGCCAAGAGTGTCTCGGAGAGACATGCACAAAGCTGCAGCTCTGGCAGATGTCCGCAGAATGTATATGGCTCATGGCGCCAGGGTACCCACATCAGACCCTGTGCGGAGGAGGTTTAGGAGCTCCGCCTTCTGATCGCCATCCGGTAATTTATCGACCAGGTCCTGGCCCTGTTCCCACAGGGCATTCTGAAACTGTACCACGTGAGATAGGTAGTTCAGGGACCTGATGGAGCATGTAGCAGCCACATACATGCGCCTCCCCAGGGCATCCAGCTGTTTGGATTCCTGGTCCGGTGGCTGTGTGCTCATGTGCTGCGGTCTTTGGGACTGGTCATGTGAGGCCGTAATGACCAGGGAGTCAGCCAGATGTTGTTGAGCCAAGTACTGGTCCTCTTTCAGGGCCTTGTACAGGCGGTCTGCTTTCTTCGGCACAGTGGGAGTGAAGTGCGGGCACTTCCACACAGCCTTGGTGACGTCCACAAAGGTGTCCACCAAGGGTGGCACTACCACAGGCTTTGGATCTTTCTGCCAAAGATAGCGGGCAAGGCGCTGTCTTTCGAGATCAAGGTCTTTAGCATCCCATCCCATGTTGTCCTGGATGTGGCTCATGATCTCAGAGAAAGAGGGATCATTCGGAGGAGACCTGGGTAGGTCATGTGGGTCAGGTGATGGGATGCTGAGTGGAGAAGGAGATCTGGAGTATTCCGAGGTATCCGATCTGGAGTCCTCCCCTGACGGAGTGTACTGACGACGTCTGGGTCACTTGGGGCTGGGAGACCATGATGGAGATCTTGAGGGAGGCCTTCTCCAATCCTTGGATCTACCCCTAGGAGGTGGAATCTGCTCCTTAGGGGTTGGTGGTCGTTCTACTGGCCCCTGTGGTGGAGGAGGGGGCGTAGGAGGTGAAGGAGGAGGAGGAGGTTTTACAGGGACCACATCTTTTTGAATGGTGTCCCACCAGAAAGTAAAGAGATCCTTTACCTCTTGTATGTTCATGCCCGATGACGGGCTTGGTGCCAGTGGTCTGTCGCTGGGGTCGGGCGTCAGGTCCACGAGTGTCTCCGGGGTGGGTGAAGGTTCCCTCAGAAGCCCAGCATCCTCTGTGTCGCCCGCCTGGTCTTCAGGCAATGTCTTGTCCTCTTCCATGGAATCCCTGTGACCGGTGTCCACCTGTGACTGGGGGGTGGTCTTCGGCTCCGGTAAGTGTGAAGCTGACATTGGTCACTTGGCCAACAACTTCAGGTCTGGCGAACGCCCAACCGACGTCTGGTGCTTGGCCAATGTCCTCGGCTCTGGTCGAACGCCTGGCCGACTTCGGGTGCTTGGCCGACATCAGGTGTTTAGCCGACGTCGGGTCTGTCATCCGCTTTAGGGATGTCAGATCTTTCAACTTCCTGGGTGGTGGATCCGGACCCCTGGGAGGCTGGGAGACCAATCTGGAGTCGGAGTCTCGACTTTGGGCCGATGAGGAAGACTTGTGGCGTTCGTAAGACTTGGAAGAGGCCCGAGAGGGAGTGGAAGAAGCTGAGGGCCGAAAAGTCTTGATGGGCTGAAGAGTCGAAGAACCGCCTGTTGCTTGGACTTTGACCAGGGTGGGACTGAGAACGAGCCCTGGAGGGACAGCGGTCGGATCTGGTGGAGCCTGAGCTACGCGAGTTCGAGGCCCGGTTCAGGGATCTGGACCTTGCTTTCTCCCGGTGTTTATGGGCCTTGGAAGAAGAATAACCCCTGGAGGAAGGTTCTTTGTCCATCCTGCTAAGTTTCTCTTCTAACAGGTAAGCCTGAAGTGCCTTCTGATGGTGGATCCTGGAGCGGCTGTTGAACCCTTGGCAAAAGGTGCTGGCCTTGGTGTCGTGGTCCGGGCCTAAGCAGCGCACAGAGAAAGAATGAGGATCCTTGACAGGGATCTGTTTTCCACAGGCACATTTTGAAAGGTGTCCCTCAGATGAAGGAGTTGGAGAGGACATTAGTTTTGTAGAAAACACTTGAAGTTCTAAGTCATCGTGCGCTAGGTAGAGACCGAGAAGCTGATGCTGGTGAGTCGACAGTAGGAAAAGAACTGGGGATTCTGGGGGACCACCTCCTTATGTAGTATGCCTGACATCAGGGGCGGGACCGACGTTGGAGGCGGTCCCCGCTGAATACTTCTAGCTAGAAAATTTCCGTGGGGTCCTGGCACCTGCCGTCTTCAGTCTTAATGGTGTAACCTGCTGCAAGAGCTGTTTCTTGAAGAAAGATCAAATACCACTTTCCAAAGAAGGAACAGCCATAAATGAAAATTAAGTACTCACCATAATTCTTGATCTTCTTGGACAAGTCTTTACCATTTATTCATACTGCTGGGTTACTAGCTGAAGGCGATGGGACTCTGTGGGAGTCAAAAATCTGCAGGAGGGCTGCACCGAGGTAGGAACCATGCATATGTGGCACTGCAATACTGGCTCGCACCTGTGTACGCTATCTCGGCGTTGATTCTCCAACTGCCTCAGTACCTTTTTTACTGAGGAGGTGCAGCGTAACATAACCTAAGAAATGCTTATCCCAACAAGGGCGTAAGATAGCCTGATTGACCCATAAGAGAAGGGTCAATTTAAACAATGTCTTCACAGCCCAAACCAAACGAGGGAGTGAAGACCAGAAACAGACTGAGTGAGCTCGGAGGATGATGGGTGGGTGTATAAATAAATGGTGAAGACTAGTCCAAGAAATAGAAATGAGTACCAACCGTAATTCTTGATCTTCTTGGACGAAGTCTCCACCACTCATTCACACTAATGGGACTACGCCAGAGGTGCTAGGACCCAGTGGGAGCCAAACTTTTTCAGAAGGGGCGGTGCTGAGATGGGGCTGCGAGGAAGCGGCACTGTGTGCCAGGCTTGTGCAGTATAGATTATCTTGGCATCAACCCTCCAACCGCCTTAGTACCTTTTTTTCTGAGGAGGTGCAGCGCAACTGACCTAGATAGGCCTAACCTAGTAAAAGACATAAGACAGTCCAAATGACCCATGTAAGAAGGGTCAACAACAAAGTCTTCACAGCCCAACCATTGAGGAAGTGAAGACCAGAAACAGAGAAGAGAGCTCGGAGGATGGTGGGTAGGCGTGTGAATGAGTGATGGAGACTTCATCCAAGAAGATCAAGAATTACAGTAGGTACATAATTTCCATATCTTCCTGGACATAAAGTCTCCACCACTCATTCACACTAATGGGAGAGTACCGAGCTAAATAATCCCGAGATGGGCAGCAGGAGAGAGAGGAACTCACTTTTTAGGACAGAAGTCCATTAAGAATTGTCCTGCCAAATGACTGATGCTGTCTGGCATGGACATCAAAGGCATAGTACTTAACAAAAGTATGCACGGAGCTGCAGGTAGCTGTACTGCAAATGTCTGCAATGGAGACATTCCGAATTTCCACCAGAGATGCTGCGACTGCTCTGGCAGAGTGAGTGTACACTCTGCCTTCCAGCTTGACCTGCGCTATGGAAAAGCAGTAGCGAAGGCATGCCACCAGCCATGCTGAAATGCAACTGAAACTAAAAGGTTGACACAGCTGGGTCGTGCTGAAGGAAACAAACAGTTGTTGAGCCTGTTCTCTGATGTGGAACCTTTGTAAAAGAGCCATGGCTCAAAGGTATTTGTAATCCTAGACTTGATAAATAAATAAAAATAAATAAATAAGAGCCTTGTGAATTTCTTTTGTTCTATCCAGATAGAACTGAAAAGCTCTTTTTACATCTAGGGAATGAAGGGTACACTCTCCTTCATTCGGAAAGTTTGCAAAGTAGGTAGGAAGGAGTAACAGTTGATTTAGGTGAAACTCTGAAACAACCTTAGGGAGGAACTTAGGATGAGTCCTAAGAACTACTTTGTCCTTGTGAAATAAGTATCCGGGGGATCTGTGACCAGAGCGTGTATTTCTGATACCCTGCGAGTGGAAGTAACAGCCACTAGGAAGGCCATATTTCAAGTAAGGAATTTCAAATCACAAGTGGTGAGGGGCTCGGAAAGGTTTGCAAGTAAGCATGTCTAGTACAAGGTTAATGTCCCAGGCTGCACAGGATACCTAACAGGAGGTCTTGTGTGCAGAATACCCTTAAGAAATCTCTTAACCACAGGTAACTGAGCCAAAGACATAGAATTCACTGGCTCATGATATGCAGAAATTGTGCAAAGATGAACTTTGACTGTAGAGTATTGGAGACCTGTGTTTGAGAGGTCTAAGAGATACTCCAGGATTTTATTTGGTGGGCACGAAAAGGGGTTCCAAGAGGATTTTGCACACCAAATAGAGAAAAGCTGTCACTTAGCTGTCTAGTTTTCCTGGTAGTTGGCTTGCATGCAGCTAAAAGAATATCCAAAACTCTATGAGAAACATTAAACCTGTTCACCTCTATCTCCTCAGGAGCCAAGCGTGGAGGTGAAGAGACCTCAGGCTGGGATGGACTACAGGACCCTGGGTCAGAAGGTTTGTCTGAAGAGGAAGAGGGTTCGGAGAGGTATCTGATAATCTGTTGACTAGGGGAAACCAGATCTGATGAGACCAGAATGGGGCAATGAGAATCATTCTGCCCCTCAGTGCCTCCAATTTGAGCAGTACCCTCTGAATTAGGGGAAGAGAAGGAAATGCGTATAGAAAGCATTTTGTCCACAGCAGCCTGACTGTATCCTGAAAATAAAACGCCAGGTCCTGGATTTCTGGAGCAAAAGAGAGGCAGTTTTGCGTTTAGTGGGGACATAAAAAGGTCCAGGTCTGGAGTTCCCCACTCTTCGAAGAGTGACTGAACGACGGTTAAGTCAAGAGACCACTCATGAGGATCTATCTCCATTCTGCTGAGGCGGTCTGCCAGTTTGTTTTGCACCCCTGGCAGGTAAACCACCTGAATCAGAGCGTTGTGCTCCAGGCACCATTCCCACACTCTCATTGCTTCCCTGTATAATAGGTAAGAGTGTGCACTGCCCTGTTTGTTGATGTAATACATCATTGCCTTGTTGTCTGTTTGAAGGAAAATGTTCTTGTAACGGAGTATGTCCTTCAAAGCTCGGACTGCATAGAGGATGGCTCTCATTTCCAGGACATTTATGTGGAGTTGAGACTCATCCTGGGTCCAGGTACCCTGGGTGTGGCAATCCAGGCAGTGGGCTCCCCAACCCATCAGGGATGCATCCGTGGTAATGGAGATCTGAGGATTCAGAGAAGCAAAGGGATATCCTTCCAGAAGGTTGTCCTCCTGAGACCACCAGAAGAGGGACAGTTTTAGTGGTTCTGTCACCTTGACGTGAAAGGACTGAGGATGAGTGGTTGGCGACCACTGAGAGCTGAGCATCCACTGACTGGTTCTCATGTGGAGACGAGCCAAAGGCACAGTGAATACTGAAGAAGCCATGAGACCCAGCATGAGCTGCATCAAGAGGGCTTGAACTGAACTATTCTCTCTGATGAAGCATGCGATCTGAAGGATATTGCTCCTTCTGTCCTCCGGAAGGAAGACTTTCTCACAGAATGTGCCCAGAAGGGCTCCTATGAAGGGAAGCTTCTGGGAGGGCTGCAACTGAGACTTTTTTAGGTTCAGCAGGACTCCCATGGACACGAGGAAGTCTGAGGCTGTGGCTACGGCCTCCAGAGTCTCCTGTCTGGAGGGGTTTGATAGAAGCCAGTTGTTCAGATATGGGAATACTTGAATTCCAATCTTTCTTAGATGCACCTCAAGAACTGCACAGCACTTTATAAAAACTCGAGGCGCAGAGGATAGCCCACAGGGCAGGACTCCGAATTGATAGTGAGGACCTAACGCCATGAACCTTAGGTACCTGTGGTGTTTTGGATGTATGAGAATATGTTGGTAGGCATCCTGTATGTTCAGGGAGGCTAGCCAATTGTGTTGATGTATCAATGGTAACAGGGTCTCGAGTGATATCATCTTCAACTTTTCCTTGTAGAGGAATTTGTTTAACTTTCTGAGATCGAGAATAGGGTGCATGCCGCCGGTTTTCTTTGGAACCAGAAAGTAGTGGGAGTAGAAACCCGTGTTTTGTTGATCCAGTGGAATGACTTCTATTGCCCTGTTGTTCAGAAGGCCTTGTATCTCGGAAGCAAGAAGGTCTGACTGGACAGCTGACAGCTTGGGCTGATGCTTTGGAAGATGATTGGAGGAGTTTCCAACAGATTGAGAGAGTACCCCTTGTAGATTATCATGAGGACCCATTTTTCTGATGTTATGGACTTCCATAGGTTGTAGAATTAAGTCAGATGACCTCCCAGGGCCAAGGAAGAGTCCCTCCCCCCCAGACAGTTGAGGTAGGACCTGGGCCAGAAACTCAGAAAGTGGCACTGGCCACTTTTGGGGCTTGTGCTTTCTGCTGCATTTTCTTTTGCGGCTGGGGAGTCTAGTTTCTGTTAAAATCTCCTCTGCCTTTGCCACAAAAAGACTGACGTTTATTCGCACCTCCTCTAGAAGGAGCGGGAGAGGGTCTAGCTGTCTTAATAGCAGACCTAGTCTTCTGAGTAGCCTCTAGTGCTTGTTCCACTTGGGGCCCAAACTGATACCTACCATCAAAGGGTAAGGCCATTACTTTTTGTTGGGCATCATTTGTAAATCCTGAAGTGCACAACCAGGAATGGTGACAGGTGCAAATGCCAGCCGCTGCCGCCCTGGAAGCAGTATCGAAGGCGTCCATAGCTGCTTTAATCTGTTGATTATTGGACTCGATACCTCTGGTTATGGTCTGTAGAAGCTCTGAGTTAACCTCCTGATTGGGCAGAGCTTCTACTGTAGCTTTGAGTGAATGCCAAAGGGCATACTCGTATTGGGGAAAAATAGCCCTGGTAGCTAGCAATACACATGCCCAGAGTTGAGGCAGCAAAAACTCTCTTACCTAAAGTGTCAATTTTGTGAGATTCTTTGTTGATAGGACAAGCTGTGGATTCCCGAGGAAGGACAGCCTTATTGTTCTTTGCCAGGACCACTATGGCATCAGCGAAGGCCTGAGAGGCCAAGATTGGACAATCCTTAGGAGGGGCATATTTCCTATCTATGGACTTAGCCACAGAGGGAAGCCAGATTCTTTCACACCATCTAGGAGAGGGTCTTGAAAGAGGGCTGCACCGGAGGGGTCAAATCCATAGGGATCTCCGGAACATGCAGATACTGGAGGCGCAAAAGCTTCCCAGGATCGATTTCCATGGTCTGGAGAGAAAAAGTGGAATTTAAATTCTTGAGCAGAGACATAAAGAAAAGGTCCTCCACCACAGGCTCTACTGGAAGATTGATCCCTTTCCCCCAGAGCAGATTGGCATGCAGCTGAAAGATCAGGATCAGGCTCAATATCATCTCCTGACAGTCCAGGGGGGACTGTATAGACAGGAAAGGAGTGCAAATTAGAAGGAAGAGGAGGAGGAGACAGAATTGGAGTAAAAAACCTCTGCAAACTACGCAGCGCCATTAACATCCCTGGCGCCGCAGAAGAAAGTGGCGCCGAAAATAGTGACAGCGCCAATAGAGAAAACAGCACCATATGTGGCACCGAAACCAACCTTAGGGATGAGGATACTGCCGCCAAGGCACACGGCACCTCAGATGGCACCGACACCATATGTGACGCCGAAAGAGATCTCGATGCCGAGGAAGTCGATGCCGCAGGTAGCAACACCACAGAAGTCTGAGAAGTGATATTTCAGGGCAAAGAATGAAATATAACAGGAGATAAAGGCATCAGTGTGGACTCCAGTGCCACAGCCATGTGAGGGGCATAGACATCGGGGTGCGGGGTCTACGGTACTGAAGAACGTGCCGCATGACCAGAAAGACTTAACCACCCTGTCTGCTGATCCAAAACCGGCCGGGGCAAAGGCCCTGGTAAAGGATTGGCCAGCTCGGGCAGTCAGGACAACCTATGAGTCCACTGCTCCATAAAAGCAGCCCTCTGGTGAAACTGCTAATCTGAAGCCCCCCTCCCCAAAGGCAGTGAAGGGCTCCAATGTTGAAGAGGCTGGCTGCCAGAGACAGACAGCGGAGACTCTAAAAGAGGCAGAGACCAGCCCCTGGCCCCAACAACTGACTGTCTACATGCAGACCTACCAGAAGGTGACCTCGAGGGATACCACCTCTTCTTCGACCAGGGGGCCGAAGAAGAACTTGAGGCTGAATGGTGCTGAGAATAAGACTGTTTCTTTCTATACTTCCGAGGGGACCACCCATTCCCCCAAACAGAGGACCATCTGTTGTCAGACCCCCTCTCCAGAGAGGGCAGCAGACCAGACCCAGCCCGGCTGACAGAATAGCTTTCATATGAAGTCCCCCTACCGTCACCTGCCCCACTCATGTTTGACTCCATCAATGGAGGGCTGAAGACTTCTTGAACAATAGTAATTTTATTAAATGTAATCTGTACTATTTCAAAACAAAATACAAAATAACACAACTGAAAACTAAGTTGCTAGCTTGAAGTTTGACTCCCAGCAGGCGAGCGTCATCGTCGTCACTGAAGCACACTTGACAGCGTGAAAAAAGGAATTGAGGTGGTTGGAGGGTCTACGATGAGATCACCTATACCGCATGAGCCTGGTTCATGGTGCCGCTTCCTCGGGCCCCATCTTGGCACCGCCCTCCTGAAAAAGTTTAGCTCCCACTGGGTCCCAGTGCCTCCGACATAGTCCCACCAGTGTGAATGAGTGGTGGAGACTTTATGTCCAGGAAGATGATCAAGAATTACAGCGAGTATGTAATTATCATATTTTCTTGAACTTAAATTCTTCACCATTTAGTCATACTACTAGGTTAGAGTACCAAGCAAAAATCAAAACCCCTGAGCAGGGCGGTAGGAGACGGAGCTCACTCAGGAAAAAAGTCCATTAAGGATTTTACTGCCAAAGGAAGCATGCTGTCTGGCATGGACATCCAGAGCCTAGTGCTTCACAAACATGTGCACCAAGCTTTATGTAGCTACTTTGCAAATGTCCTCAATGGAGATAGAGCAGATCTCCACCAAAGATGCAGCAACAGCTCTTGCAGAGTGGGTGTGCACTTGGCCCTTAAATGTAACTTGTGCCACAGAGTAGCAATGGTGAACACATGCCACTATATAAGCAGAGATACATTTGATGGACACTGGCTGACCCAGCTTGGCTGGGCTGAAGGACACACAGCGTTGCCTGGCCTGACAGTTACCCTTGGTTCTATTGATGTAGAACCATAGAGACCTCTTTTCATCCAGGGAATGAAGGGTGTGTTCCCCTTCATTCTGGAAATTAGAGAAATAGATGGGAAGAACCAAGGGCTGGCTGAGGTGGAAATCCAAAACCACCTAAGATACAAACTTCGGGTGAGTACGGAGAACCACCTTATCCTTATGAAAGTCGGTATGCGGAAGGTCTGTGACCAAGGCATGTATTTCTGAGACCTTGCGAGCAGAGGTGATGGCCACAAAAAAAGCAGTCTTCCATGTCAGGAACTTCAAATCACATGTGGCTAGTGGCTCAAAGAGTTACAGGTGAGCATGTCTAGCATGAGATTAATATCCCAGGTGACAACTGGTTTCCTAACCAGAGGCCTTGCGTGAAGAATACCTTTGAGGAATCTTTTGAATAGCGGTACCTGAGGCTGCAACATGTTCTGGACTGGCTCATGATAGGCAGACAGCGCACAGAGGTGTACCTCTATAGTTGAGTATTGTAGTCCTGCATCTGAAAGGTCTAAGAGGTACTCCAACACTTTATCCAGAGGACACTGATAAGGACCCAAGTAGCTCTTAGTACATCATTCTATAAAATGCTTCCATTTAACAGTGTAAGTCTTCTTGGCATAGGGCTTACATGCTGCCAAGAGGATCTGTGAAACTCTCTGGGAAACTTTAAACCTGCCCACTTCTATCTCCTCAGGAACCAGGTGTGGCGATGAAAGGAGGGCAGGTTGGGATGGACCAAGGGTCCCTGTGTCTGGAAGTCCATTTGTGGAGGCAGCTGCCTCGAAGGGGGCTCTGACAATTTGTTGATCAACAGAAACCAGATCTGCTAAGGCCAGTATGGTGCAATTAGTATCATTCTTCCACAATGCACTTCCAATCTGAACAGCACCCTCTGAATTAGTGGAAGAAGAGGAAATGCGTACAGAAAACATCTTGACCACTGCAGTCTGAATACATCCTGACAGAATATGCCAGGTTCTGAATTTTTGGAACAGAGTAGAGGCAGTTTTGTGTTAGAGGGGATGCAAAAAAAGTCCTGTTCTGGACTGCTCCACTCATTGAAGAGTGACTGCACGATGTCTGGTGCAAGCAACCACTTGTGAGGATCTGCTTTTGTCCTGCTGAGATGGACCACCAGATCATTCTGAGTCCCTGGCAGACATACTGCCTGAATCAGGACACTGTGGTCGAGACACCACTCCCATACCCTCATGGCCTCTCTGCATAGAGGGTAAGAGGGTGCCCCACCCTGCTTGTTGATGTATTACATCTCCACTTTGTTGTCCATCTGAAGAAGGATTATTTTGCAACTGACAGCTTCTTCTAGTACTCTGAGCACATATATGACTGCTCTCATCTCCAAAATGTTGATGTGCAGATGAGACTCCTGCAGGTTCCACACTCCCTGAGTATGAAGGTCCCGGCAATGAGCACCACAGCTGAGCAGAAATGCATCTGTGGTGATGGTGAGCTGAGATTCCGGTGGGGCAAAGGACAGACCTTGTAGAAGGTTGTCCTCCTGTATCCACCATGCAAGTGATCTTCTCAAAGGCCCTGTTACTTTGATGGGGTAAGACTATGGATGTGTTGTAGGGGATCATTGCATGCTCAGCATTCACTGGCTGGTCCTCGTGTAATCGAGGTAGGGGCACTGTGAAAATGGACGAGGACATGAGGCCTAACATCTGCTGCACTCAATGAGCTCTTACCGGGTTGTTCTCGCTGATGAAGCAAGCCATCTGGAGAATGTCATTCCTCCTGTCTTCCAGGAGAAAAGCTGTTGCCTTGGCAGTGTCCAAGAGGGCCCCTGTTGGGAGGGAAGGATGAAGTTGAGACTTTTCCAGGTTCAGCAAGACCCCCATGGTGGTGAGGAGCAGAGATGCCGTCGATACTACCTGTGTCTCCTGCTTTTACGGGGTTGCCAAAAAACAGTCATCTAGGTAGGAGAAGACTTGAATGCAGAGCTTTCGAAGGTGTGCAGTGAGAACTGCGAAACACTTGGTAAAGACTTGAGGCACTGAGGAGAGCCCAAAGGGCAGGACTCTGAATTGGTAATGCTGCCCCAAGGCCACAAAGTGATGGTACTTGTGGTGATTCTGGTGTACTAGAATGTGCTGGTAGGCATCTTGTATGTCCAGGGATGCCAACCAGTCATGCTGTCAGAAAAGTGGTAGAAGCGTCCCTAAGCAGACCATCTTAAACTTCTACCAGAATAAGAATTTGTTCAGCTTTCTGAGATCGAGAATGGGGCGCATATCACCTGCCTTGACAGTATGCTTGACAAGTGCAGACTACAAAACAGTGCAGCTGGGAGGCAGGTACAGTATCTACTTTGGAAAGAGGTTCTGCAGGACTGCTGTGCTAAATTTGGCATCTGATCTAGATTGTACATCCAAACAATAGTGTTTTGTGAAAGGGTGTACATTCTTCCAGGTAGCTGCTTTGCAGATATCCAGCAAGGGTATGTCCCTTGCAGCTGCCACCGAGGCTGCAGTGCCCCTAGTGGAGTGAGCCCTGAGACCCTGAGGTGACTGTTTGCCAGCCTTACTGTAACAGAACTGAATGCAAAAGACTATCCAGCAAGAGATAGTCCTTTAGAGGCAGGCCTGCCTTTTCCTACCTTACCACAGGTAAGGAAAAGCTGAGTATGTGAAGTTCTGAGCTGCTTGGTGTGCTCCGTGTAACAAGTCAGCACCCTTCTGACATCCAAACTATGTAGCTTTCACTCACCAGGAGTGGATTTGTCTGTGAAGGAGCTAGGAAGTGTTATGGGCTCGTTCAGATGGAACTCTGACACCACATCTTTATGGAATTTCAATAATTTGGGTTGAAGGTGTAACACACCCTTGAAAAATTTGTTGAAGATGGGATGGGAAATTAAAGACTTCCTTCCCAGCTGAAATATATGCAGACATGGATGCTAGATGAACTTTTAATGATGAGGCACATAGGCCTGTAGGTGTACCGCATAGTCAAGCTCTGAAGAAAGGGACGCTTTCAGTGGGTGAATATGCCTGTCACTGCACCACAAGGAAAGTCTTTTCCATTTTGAGGCATAGGTCTTTTTAGTACTAGGCTTCTTAGCCAGGAAAAACATAGACTTTGATGGCAGATAAGGACCGATTGGCCCACCTAGTCTGCCCATTTCCCTACCTACAGGATAAGCTGCAGATCCTATTTAATCAACAGCCTATTTCCCTTCCTACCCCCCCAAAAAATTGCCTTATGTCTGTCCCATGTATTCTTGAATTCCCCCACAGTTTTAGATCCCACAACCTCCTCAGGAAGGCTGTTCCATGCATGAAAAAATACTTCCTCACAATGCCCCTAAACCGCCCCCCCTCTATCTTCATATTGTGTCCCCTTGTTCTTGCACATCTCTTTTTCTGAAAGATGCTACCCTCTTGGACTTTGTTGATTCCACTGAGGTACTTACAAGTTTCTATTATGTCCCCCCTCTCCCTCCTTTCCTCAAAGGTATACATATTAAGCTCCTTTAGTCTCTCCTCATATGGCTTCTCTTGTACACCCTGCACCATTTTAGTTGTCCTCCTCTGGACTGCCTCTATCCTGTCTATGTCCTTGCAGGGATGGGGTCTCCAGAACTGGACGCAGTACTCCATATGGGGTCTCACCAACTGTCTGTACAGAGGGATAACAACTTCCTGTTTTCTGCTGGTGATGCCTCTCCCTATACATCCCAGTATCCACCTAACCCTCCCTACCGCCTTCTCACATTGCTTGCTAACCTTAAGGTCATCTGATATGATTACCCCCAGATCCCTTTCCATTTTTGTTGTTGTTACTACCTCACCCCCCATTGTGTAATCTTTCCCCGAGTTTTTGTTTCCCAGGTGCATTATTTTGCACTTCTTTGCACTGAATCCAAGCTGGCATACTTCTGACCATTCCTCCAACCTTGCCAAGTCCCTTCTCATCCTTATCATGCCTCCTTGTGTATCAACCCTGTTGCAGATCTTTGTGTCATCTGCAAAGAAGCATACTTTTCCTTCCAGTCCCTCTGCAATGTCACGTATAAAGACATTAAAAAGGACTGGACCCAGTACTGAATCCTGAGGTACCCCACAAGTAACCCCTCTTTCTTCAGTATGGACTCCATTTACAATTACCTTCTGTGTCCTGTTGTCCAGCCAATGTTTTACCCAGGCTACCACGCTGGGACCCACTCCCAGGCTGGTTAATTTGACTATTAATCTTTTGTGTGGGACTGTGTCAAATGCCTTGCTAAAGTCTAGGTAGGCCATGTCCACAGCCCCTCCCTGGTCTACTACTTTAGTCACCCAGACAAAGAAATCAATTAGATTTGTCTGACATGACCTTCCCGCTGTAAACCCATGCTGCCTTGGGTCTTGTGCCCCACTGGCCTCTAGGTACTCAACAATTCTTTCCTTCAGAAGTGATTCCATCACTTTCCCTACCACAGAGGTCAAACTGACAGGTCTGTAGTTTCCTGCCTCTGTCTTGGTCTCACTTTCATGAAGGAGAATCGCATCTGCGTTCCTCCAGTCCCCAGGTACTACACCATCCTCCCATGATTTGTTAAAAAGGGTAGTCAGTGGTTTCACTAGTTCTCCCCTTAATTCTTTTAGAATTCTGGGGTAAATTCTGTCAGGCCCCACTGCTTTGTCCACCTTCAGTTTTAGGAGTTCTTTCAGAATCCTTTCTTTTGTGAAAGGACTGGGATCAACCCCCCTATCCAGAGTGCTTCTGTTACTTGGAATAGGCACCTCCCCCTCCCCCTCCTCCTCTTCTGTGAATACTGAGCAGAAATATTCGTTCAGTATCCCTGCTTTTTCATTGTACCTCTCTGTCCACCCACCGTCCATTCTATTCCGCCTCACTATCCCTACCTTTGTCTTTCTACGCTCTCTGATGTACCTATGAAAGGTTTTATGCCCCTTCTTAACCGAGTTGGCTATCTTTTCCTCAGTTTGGGCGTTTGCTATTCTGACTTCCCTCACTGCTTCCTTCTGTCTTAACTGGTACAACTCTCTGTCCTGCTCCTTCTGTGTTTCCTTATACTTCCTGAATGCTATCTTTTTTTCTCCCTGACCTTCCCCGCCACCTCTTTGGAGAACCATAGTGGCTTTTTGTTTCATTTTAATTTATTTATTTGCTGTACACGAAGGCTTGTTGCCTCTGTGATGGCAGATCTGATGTTTCCCCATTGTTGTTCCACCCCTCCTTTTAGCCTGTTTGCTAGTGCTTTTCTAAGGTACTCTCCCATCTTGCAAAAGTCAGCCCTCCTGAAGTCCAGTACCCTCACTTTTGTATGGCTTGACTCTGTAGCTGAGTTTATCGTGAAACAGACTGCTTGATAATCACTTGTTCCCAGATGGCTACCCACTTCTAGATCCGAGATCTTCTCACTGTCCCCATTTGAGAGTATGAGGTCTGAGATTGCTCCCTCATGAGTGGGTTCCAAAACTAGCTGTCTGAGGCATGCAACCTGTAGGGCATCGAGAATGGCCCTGCTCTTGGATGTGGCTGCAGCAAATGTGCTCCAATTGACATCTGGCATATTCAGGTCTCCCATCAACAGTATCTCCCCTTTCTCTGCCATCCTAAGAATGCCTTCTATCATATTCTTGTCCATTCCCTCCCCCTGACATGGGGGTCTGTATACAAATCCTGTGTGGTTTGTGGTGTCATTTCCAGTCTCTAAGGTGACCCACAGTGCCTCATCTCCTCCCTGTTTACTCTTTTGTTCAGTTGCTTTTATCCCTTCACTTACATAGAGAGCTACTCCTCCCCCTCTTCTCCCCTCCCTGTCTCTCCTGTAGGTTGTGTACCCCGGTATGTTAACATCCCAGCCATGGTTCTCTGTGTACCACATTTCTGTGACTGCTACGATATCCAGGCATCCCTCTTTGATCAAGACCACCAGTTCAGGGAGCTTGTTTCCCAGACTACGGGCATTGGTACTCATTACCCTCCATTTCCTGATGGCCTTACTCCTTTTTGCCCCATCCCTGTCCTTATTGCCTTTGTCACTTTCTCCATTTATCCCTGCCCTTCTCCCTATCGACATATCTATCTTTGTGTTTACCTCACTTACTACCCTGACTTTTTTGGGGGGCTAGGATTTCCCTGCTCCTTTCCAGTGCCTCCCCCCTTGGCTAGTTTAAATGCTTGCCAATGAAGCATTTAAACCTATCACCTAAGATCTTGGTTCCCCTCCTGGTCAGATGCAGACCATCATGCCAGTATAGGTCTGCATCACTCCAGGTGGTCCCCCAGTCCCCAGTGAAGCCAAATCCCTGAGCTCTGCACCAGCTTTTCAACCACTGATTGAATCCCATGGTGTGGAGCACCCTAGCCTCACCTACGCCATAGACAGGCAGCACCTTCGAGAAGGTTACCGTGCATGCTACTTGTCTAAGGCCCCTCCCCAACTCTACAAACTCTTCCTGCACTGCTCTGATCCCTTTCATAGCCAGGTCATTTGTCCCTAGGTGGATAATGACACCCAGCTCCCTACCCTGTGCAGCTGCTCCGGCAATCCTGAGGATTCACTCCCTGTCCTTCCAAGCCATGGTACCAGGCAGGCACCTTACCTCCCGCTCCGCTTCCTCCCCCAGTTCTACCTTCCTAACAATGGAGTCCCCCAACAGGAGTTGTTTCCTTCCCCTGTGGAGTCCCATGCCACCCTCTGGTGGGTCTACTTTTTTTGAGGTTCCCAGCATCCTCCTTGGTCTCCACTGCGGGTGCCTCCATAGAGGAACCACACTGTATCAGAACGGCATATGAATTTTGGAGAGGTACAGCTGGAGGGATGTGCCTCTGTTCCAACACCCTCACCCTCTCTGAGCCCACTGTGGTCCAACCACTCCTCTTTCTTGGCAACCTCTGAGGCAACGGCAGTGGCCCTGGTGGTCCCTGGATGGGAGAGGAGGCCCACAAATCCTGGCCAACTCAGCCTGGAGATGAGCAACCTCCTCCCTCAGCCCAGAGAGGTGCCTGCAGATGGGACAACACCGCATCCTCCAGAACGTCTCCTGGAAGACTACTGTTCCACAGCCACTGCACTGCACAACTCTCATCATGTCGTATTTCTGGCCCCTTCACTGTTGTTTGGAATCCTTCTTCTTTCCACTGTTTTTTTTTTAATCCCCACTTACTTACTGCCTTTGTGTCCTTTATGCTCCTGATCTTACTGTTCTGAGACAAGAAGATCCTATATTTCTCAGTAGTCCCCTTACTTGCTCAGAGGCAGACCTCCAGCAGCTAGGGGGGGACGGAGAGCTACTCTTGTCCTTCTAGGATGGTGAGTCTTTGGTGGCTCTGTGATGACTCACTTCCTGCTCCCAAACAGGAAGTTCCTGTTGTCAGTCAAATCCTGTGCCTATAAAAGCAGAACTGGCTTTGGGTGGAGGGAGGGAAGGGGAGGGAAGGAGGGCAATATACTCCCAGTAGAGAAGTCCAGTCACACAGGCAACTCCTTCCTCCTGGTGTTCTCTGCCAAGTCTCTGGCAGAAACCATCTAGGGCAGTGTTTAAATCTGACTGTAACCTGACTTCCTTCTAGCTAAGCCAATCCCCCTACTTAATAGATCTTTCTACACTTAGTTAAATTGCACAGATAACAATCCCCTTCAGCCACCTGAGAATTACACCTAGATAACTGCTCAGATAACAGTTTACTTCAGTCAGCTCAGACAAATGCACTAACTCTTTTTTTTTTCCCCTTAGAGCCTGATCTAGCAACTAGACTGGTTGGAAATGGGATTTCTGAGAGGTGATCAGGAAACCAAAGGATTCCATGGTACTCTGAGTTAATCTGAGAGAGTCTCTGACCTCCTGAGCAGAATTGCCCATTATCAGCCAGTTGTCCAGATAAGGGAAGACAGACAGCTGCTGTCTTCTGAGATAGGCTGCTACTACAATCAGGCACTTCATATACACTCTGGGTGCAGAGGAAAGGCTGAAGGACATTGCTGCAATCCAGTAGTGTCCTGAAGGCAATTCAAACCTGAGAAATTTTCTGTGGGACTGCTTGATTGGAATGGGGAAGTAGACATCCTTCAGGTCTAGGGAGGCTAACCAGTCTCCCTTTTGCAGAGATGGAATCACCATAGATAGGGTGACCATCTTGAATTTGGGATTGACGAGGTGTTTGTTTAGGTATCTGTGGTCCAAAATGGGTCATCA
Source organism: Neoceratodus forsteri (assembly GCA_016271365.2). Taxonomy (NCBI): domain Eukaryota; kingdom Metazoa; phylum Chordata; order Ceratodontiformes; family Ceratodontidae; genus Neoceratodus; species Neoceratodus forsteri. Next base: position 1,726,777,231 of record CM057455.1, on the reverse strand, counting down.
ATCCCCCATTTTGTTCTGAGTTGGGAAGTATCTGAAGTAAAGACCCCTGCTCCACTGGGAAGGGGGAACTCTCTCCACTGCTTTTGCAGACAGAAGGGACTTTACTTCTAACTCCAACAGTAGCTTTTCTGTAGGAGTTAGAGATTTTAATGATTTCTGATACTGTTGAGAGGAGAATGTTTTGAACTGCGGAGAAAGACCTCGACTCACTTCCTCGAATACCCACTTGTTTGTGGTAATGAGATGCCAGTGGGAGAGGTAGTGGGACATCCTTTCTTCCACCGGGGAAAGCGGAGGCGACACATGTTTTGTAGTCAGGAGATCTATCTGGACAGAGCATTAGAGGGAAGAAAGGAACATCCCTGGCCTCTCCTACCCCATACTCTGAAGTGCCCTCTCACCTGAGAATAGTACAGGTGCATGGGCACTGGACAGAAGGCTCTGGGGGAGTAGCTTCTATTCCCTCTGCTCTGAGGTCTTTGGGAATTGGAGGCTTTTTCCTTTACAGCATTACTCTGATAGGTGGTTTTGTATTCTTCCACCTTTTTCATATAAATTTCAGTTTTGTCACCAAATAATGAATTATTGTCACAGGAAAAAATCCATAGCTTTATTCTAGGTATCCTGTGAGAGATTAGTTGCCCTCAGCCAGGCATGTCATCTTAGGGAGATTGCCTGGGCCATGGTTCTGGATGCAGTGTCATTAGTATCCACTCCCATATGAAACAGGACCTTTGTGGCTTCCAAGGCCATTTTGACAGTTTCTGTGAGGTCCTGAGCTACTGTGTCAGGGACCTGCTGGCTAATAGCTAGCATCGAGTTCCAGAGAGCGTTTTGATAGTGGGCTGCTTAGGCCATGTAAGAAGATAGGTGAAGCAGCAGAGAAGCTGTTGTCTAACATTTTTTTCCCATAAAATCAAGTCATTTAGATTATTTTTCATGCGGCTCATGTGAAGAAAGGGGTGTTTTAGCTCTGTCACAAGTAGCAGCCTGTATAACCCCTTCATGATCAGGGTGAGTATACAAGAACTCTGCATTACACCTTTCTAATGTATACTTTTTCTCAATTTTCTTGTCCACTGATGAACTAGAAGTGAGGTTTTCAAGTACTTTAAAAGCTACCCTGTGAAGTGATTTATGTATGGGCAATAACTTCTTGGAAGGAGGGAAACCCATCATATCTAAAAAGTCTTCCTCCACCTCTTGATCAGTAGTTTCTTGTATAGTGAGATCAAGGGTGTCCACCACACGTTGAATGAAGGTTAAATGAGAGGAAAAATCCTCCTGCCCATTAGTGGGACCACCAAACTCTGGGTCAGGAGGAGCCTCTGGATTTAAGGGCTCATCACCCAATGCATCATCGTCACCACCCTCAAAATAAAAACCCTGGGTACATCCAGGATTTGACGTGTGAGGGGCAGTGGGGTCAGAAGGGTCATTAAAAATACTGCCCATAGCCTGCACTGTTTGGTATAAATGCCAAGCCTTAGCCATCTCGTCATCAGAGGACACAGATCTTTGTGTCACTGGTGTCTCCCTTTGCTTCTCAGCGGGAGGGGTAGTGATGTGTTTTTCTTTTTGTTTTTTCTTAGCAGGCACTTCATCAGTGACCTGTTCATTATGTCTCTTTTTGGCTTGGTCAAAATTATTTTTGTCTATTTTATTCTATACAATTGGCAATACAGTATGTAGAAGAGTTCTCTCAAATTACTTGGCATGAAGCTGAAAATGGACAAACAAAGGCTCTTTGAAAATCACAGGCATGACCAATTGTAACAATTAATTTGTCTTCAGTGTCAAATGCAGTAATACACTGCCTTTTTGACACACACTCACTGATTTATCATAAACAGGATAGGTAACAGGTTGCAGCAGGATAATATTTTTCCACTCCTGGTAGAAAAAGACCCATATGTCACTGGCACAGACACTACAGCTTTATGTAAGTCTTGCTGAAAGTGGGGATAAATGTGTTATCCTTTGCAATGTGCTAGGCATCCTGTTTATGCCGTATGAGTTTGAAACATAAAAAACCTGTTGGAATATTCTAATAATTTCTTAAATTTATTTGTTCTTTATTTGATTTGTTAAACTGAAACTGATATTTAAAATATGTAATTTCTTACTGTACAGGACAACTTGGAAATGGAAATTACGTACCTACAGTAATTCTTGATCTTCTTGGACGAAGTCTCCACCACTCATTCACACTAATGGGAACTACACCGTAGGTGCTAGGATCAAGCGGGAGCAAACTTTTTTGCAAGAGGGCCGGCGTCAGAGATGGAGCCACGAGGAGCAGCGCCATGAGCCTCGGCTCATGCGGCGATGACTATCTCGGCGTCGACCCTCCGACCGCCTCAGTTCCTTTTTTCCTGCTGTCAAGTGTGCTTCAGTAACGATGTCGCTCACCCGCCGGGAGTCAAACTTCAAACTAGCAGCATAGTTTTCAGTTTACTGTTTTGTAATATATCTCAAAATAAGTACCACTTACTTTTAACTATATTTATTAAAGAAAAGAAGTCTTCAGCCTACATTGTTCGAGTCAACCATGAGCGGGTCAGATGACGGTAGGAAGACTTCATATGAAAGCTGTTCAGTCAGCCGGGGTGGGTTCGGTCCGCCGCCCTCTCCGGAGGGGGTCTCACAATGGATGATCCGATGCTCAAGGGGAAGGGCGTTTCCCCGCGAAAGCATAAAAGAAAATGGTCGTACTCTCTGCACCGTTCGGCCTCAAGCTCTTCTTCGGCCCACAGGTCAAAAAGAGAAGGCATCACTCGAGGTCACCTTCCGGTATGTCTGCTCATCGATGGTCAGTTACAGGTGCTGGTCTCCTCCTCTGGAGTCGCCGGTTTCTGTCTCCGGTGACCAACCTCTTTGACATCGGTGCCCTCCCCCGCCTTTTGAAAGGGCTTCCGATGAGCAGTTTCATCAGTGGGTCACTCTTACGGAGCAGTGGGCTCGGAGGCTGGTCCAGCTGCTTGGCCTGGTCACTCTGAGGCCCTTGGGCCTTTTCTAGGAATCGGGTAGGGTGGTTGGACCTCCCTAGTCACGAGGCACCCTCTTCGGTGCCGTCGACTCCACGCTCAGGTGTTTTCCCCTCTCACATGGCTGCGGCGCAGGGGGCCACACCGATGCCTCCATCTCCTGGTATTCCTCCTATTTTTTCTTCAAATCACAATTTTAGGAGCTCTGGATTGCTTTCGGCACTGTCAGCAGCATCGGGGATGCTCTCGGCGTCATTGGGTCTTGGCGCTGTCCTCGGCGCCGATGTGCCTCTCAACACCACCCTTGGCACCAGTGCAGTTCCCATCAATGTGAATGAGTGGTGGAGGTTTTATGTCCAGGAAGATAGGCTTCTTAGTCCTAATAATAATATCCTCTGCAAAAAATGAAAATTACATACCTACCATAATTCCTGATCTTTCTGTGTATCTTAACCATTCATCACATTTGGGTTCAGGCCGGAAGTCACAACCCCACGGAAGCTTTTTTTTCTGGATGGGTGGAGTCGATGCATTGACAGCAACGCACTGCGTGGTGCTCACGGGTTGGCCGTTAGGTGTCATTGACCCCGCCCTCCCGCCGGTTCTGAGTCACCGTAGAGTAAGAAAGGGTTGGGACGGAGGGACAAGGAAGTCCAAGGGACAGACAAAAGAAAAGATATATAAACTAAAAGGAGAAATAAATGACAGGGAAGACAGAAGGAGATTGAGAAAAACTAAGGGTATTGGGAAGGGGCCCCAATCTCTGGAAGCAGAAAAGGAGAGGGAAGAACAGACAGAAAAACAAGAAATGGGGGCGGGGAGGACATACCCTGGATTGTTGACTGCCTCCAGATTGTATAGGAACTACGAAAGGAGTAGCCAGAAGGCTGAGTTGCCAGAATTCAAGGCACTGAATCACTGACAAGAACTCCAGCATGAGCAGAAGTGGCTATTCTGGAAGAAACGGACAGGAAACAGGGTTGTCCTCCCCCGAAACCACGCATCTGGAAGGGGAGAAACAATAATTCTCCAAAATTAAATTTAGGGACGAGTCTCTAAGGACAAGAACGGAGGAGGATAGAGGAAGAGAGAGACAGAGAGAAAAGAAGAGAGAGCAACCACCAACCCCCACCCCAAAGGGATGGAGCCAAGGCTTTGAGGAGAGAACTGCCCTCTCTCCTGATCCTTCTCCCTCATGTCAGAAGCTAAAATCCTGTGTGCCATGGTCACCTCGCTCACCAGTGGAAAGGAAGGGGAGGCACATGGAGAGAGGGGACCCAGAGACTGAGGGCCCCAGGGGATGGTGGATGGGATTTGTGATGAATGGTGAAGATACACAGAAAGAACAGGAATTATGGTAGGTATGTAATTTTCATATCTTATCTGTGTCAATATTCACCATTCATCACATTTGGGTGAGCACCGAGCCCCCCCGAAGTGGGCACTAGGCCCTAAAGGACTAAGTCCCTTAGCTCCCAATGGGGGAAAAACACTGAGAGGGAGAACCTTTATGGGCCCAGTGAGGCCCGAGACTGGGAAGAGTGAGACGGGGACCCTCGAGGGGGCAGGAGGTTACCCCGACAGACGCTGCCTCATCCTACGGGAGAAAAGAAAAAAATTACTCACCTTAGTAATTGCTTTTATTCTCATGGAGTCTTGCTATATTAGCACAACCCCCCCTCCTACCCCTCTCAGAATTCCTACTTGGGTACGGGGTTGGCAAATTAGTGCAAGCACTGTGTCATGCCATTTTAGTCTCTCTAGTCCCCCCCCCCCGTTTCATTTGGGTTAGGGAACTAGGTAATTCTGTTTTTTGTTAAGTGGTAGATGGTCCCCTCTCTGGACTTGAGTCTTTTGGGGAGAGGGGGCCTATTAGTGCTTGTCAGGGGTGATCCTAACAACAATAGGTAATATTGTTTTTATTCTGTGATTGTTGTTGTGTTTTGTTGTTTTACTACTGGTAGGTAGCCAATGGCTAGTGTACAGCTTTTCCACACAGACTTGCTATGTTAGTTTAGATTCGTAAAGAACCTGGCAGGTACATTTGAAACTGGCCAGATAGAGCTTTGAACAGCGCCCTCGCTCTGTGGAACTCCAGATCTCTCTGGAGTTAACTGTTTCCTCTCTGGGGCAGTTCAGAGCCAGGGGCTAACTGCAAAAAGTCCTAATTATAGCAAGACTTCATGGTGTTTGAAGGTGGGTTCTCTGGTACGCGGAGGAAATCGCCCTACCCCGGGCCAAGGGTGACAACCAGGAAAGATGCAGCCATGCCATCCACCTAGTGCAGATCACTGTCCCTACGACCCTGGAAGCTACCTCATGGGCGTCATAAGATGCCCTCACTTGGTGCCTTGCTAGCTCCAGGCCACGTGCAGAGAGTGCAGTGGTTTGTCTAGTTACCTCCGAATCAGGCATAGAGGCTAGAAGTTGACCTAGCTTGGACCACAGAAATCTATCATAGGTAGCATAGTGGGCCTGATGAGCAGAAATTGAAAGGAAGCAACTGTGCCAAGTAGAAGGTCCTCCTCCCCCAGAAGTCAAAATCCATGGAATCTTGATCTGGGAACAGGTCACGATGGAGGGTATGAAGCCCATCGGGAGTGTCCAGCTGTGTCAGTCCTGACTGAGGATGAGTCATACAACCTGGAGACTCTGGGAGGGCACAATACCTCTGGCTCAGATCCCTAGGGGCTGGGGCTCCGGAAAACAGTATTTGTCAGAACTGCAATGATGCCTCCTGGAAAGGAGAAGGCCAGGTGGGTACCACAAGGGTGGCTGCACTGAAGTCACCTAAGAAGGCACTCGTCGAATGCTTTGGATTGTGCTGAGTGGTCGGGGTGACACGCAGGTCTTCCATCATCCTCATGAGAAAACACTGATGCTCCACGAGATCAGCAGCAGGGGAGATGTGGACAGAAGGCTCCTCTCCTCCAGAAGAGGAGGATGAGGAAGCGGAAGATCTCAGAGATCAGAGGTTGGCTGCTCAGGGGGAGGGTGGAACACCCGCTCGTCCATGGCCCTGACATACCTAGGGAAGTGAGCAGCCACACCCCTGATTTGCTCCCAGGAGAGAGGTTCCCTAGGGCCAAGAATGCCTGGGAGAGCAGGAGATGGTGACAGAGGAGTGGGGGCTAAGTCAACATCAGAAGGCGACTGTCCTCTGTCCGGGCAAGAGAGTGCACCAGGAGCCCCAAGGGAAGGAGGAGCTCCGGAAAGCCCAACAGCTGATCAATCACATTGGAACTACCTAGGCTGTGCCCTGAAGAATCCCCCTCTTTGAGGTGACCACGACCACTGAAATCCAAAGAACAGAGCCCTCTCGAGGAGACCTAGAAGGAAGGACGGGGGTCTGCACTATGACTCCTTCCTGAACCTGGGTGGGTCCCGGAAAAGGGTTGCCACATCAAACACTGACCCCTCGACCCCTCGGAATCCAAAAGAGCCCTCCTCCTCTCAAACACCAGCCTAGGCAGCTGACAACCCTGGTCAGTCCCTGAGGGGACAACCCAGGGAGTAATACCCTCCCCTCCCATGGGTGCTCAGATTGGCCCTAAAGTTGGGCGATCCAGGCACATCACCTAAGGGGGTAACCCAGCTGAGGAGGCAGAAAACCCACCGAGCCCAGGCTGCAGGGCAATAGTGGCCTGCACTACCGCCTGTTGGTCAGCATCCCTGACCCTAGACTCGGGGGCTACCACCCACTCCTCAGAGGGAGGCTGGCTCCAGTCAGAAGAGGAAACTACCAGGGTGTCCACATGGGCCGCCAACTCCAAGGAGTTGGACTGCTGGTCCAAACCAGACTAGGAGTCTGTCTCTGAAGAGGAAGAGACCGAAGTCCAGTGCCAGATCGTACACAGACGCCTGCTCCTGTCTGGACCAAAGGAGGCGCTAGTCCGGGTGTCCGTACCAGAGCTGGCACCAAACTCTTCGATGGCACAGCAAATGGTGCCCGAAGAAGGGACGGCGCAGAGAGTGGCAGCAGAGCAGGAGTCATGTCTGCCATGGCACTGTCCCATCCCACGGCACTGCGAATGGCACTGGAGTCAGGGACGGTACTGACAGCGACACTAATAGCTCCCTTAGCACTGCTCGTGGTGCTGAGGGTGACATCTCCCATGGCGCTGTGTCCTTGCTCGGCCCCGTAAGTGGCACCAGAGCTAGACACGGCACCATCCCCAGCCTCAGCATCGGGAGGTGAGAAACAATCAAAGACTGCACCATAGAACCTCCTAAGGCGCCGTCATCACCATCGCCACCACTAACAGTGTCGACAGCAGAGACGGTGCCGAGCAGCGGACTGGCGCTGACCACGGCGCCATCAGGGCGCATGGTGCCATGAACGGTGCCAAGGCCCAAGACCACCGATGGATGTCATTGAGGACGGTGCTGACTCAGGCTTCCCAGCCCGAGGAAATGACACCGGGGGAGCCTTCACCCCCGAAGTCACGATTGCTAGAGCGGTGCCTCCTGCCCGCTCCCCAGGGGGAACGGACTGGGCCTCCTGTCCTGCGGAAGGGGCTTCTACCATGGTGAGGCTACTAGAAGCAGAAGCACCCTCCTCCACGGTCCGTATAGAACTGGGAAGGGACCTGGAGGAAAGGGCGAGAGACCGAGGCTTGGCCCGACGAGTGAGCACCCGTCCCCCGAAAGTCGGCAGAGCTCGTCCAGCTTTCAACGCGTGTTGATCGATGACACTATGGTCCATGGAGAAGCAGGTGTCTCAAGAATCCATGTCATGAAGCGGGCCAAGACACGCAAGACAACGGTCATGCTGGTCACGACGCATAGCGGGTGGCCCCGCTTTCAGCGATTTTTTTGCTCTCCGACCAAGACATGATCGATGGAAAAACAATTCAAAAACAGACTCGACGTCACTGAAATATAATATAAGGAACAGTCTTACCACAGCAGCGTTAAGTAGGTGAAACGGAACCGGCAGGTAAAACTTTTATGGCGTCAAAAACACGAGAAGGCCGTTGTTGATAGCAGCTCCACACGAGGTGCGACCTCTATGGCGGGAGATGAAGAACTGGCAGGAGGGCGGGGTTGATGACACCTAACAGCCAACCCGCGAGCACCACGCAGTACATCGGCATCGAGGGCGGTGCCGTCGGTGAGTTGACTCTGCCCATCCAGAAAAAGAAAAAAAAAGCTCCCACGGGGTCGTGACCTCCAGCCAGAACCCAAATGTGATGAATGGTGAAGACTGATACAGATAATATCTAAAGGTTTTTACTACTATTCCTACTAGTACTACTACACATTTATCATATCTGCATTAAAGGATACTTTGTGATGTCATCAAGCATTTTGAGAGTTTCTTTGTCATAGCTTAAGGGCTACATATACATTTAGAAAATAGACGAGGTACATACCATATTCTGATTGGTTGTAGCCATTCCACTGGTATGTGTTTATGTGCCAACACCACCCCCACCCCATTAAAAGGTCCAATATGTAATCTTGAATTTGGACACATCACATATAGAATTCATGAGCCAGTTCCCTCATTCTTGATCTCCATCACAAATATGGCTGCTGGCCGGCCCAGTGGTGCTGAGGGTTGAGGCACTGGTCGCCACACCTTGCGCCACGCCGGTGACCCGGGTTCGGGAGCGAGCCTGGTTTGCCGGGGGAGGAAGGATTGAGCATCCGGAGGACAGATCTCCTTCCTTGGGAGGGCCAGGGATTTCTGCCCGGCACCTCGGTGACCTCTGGTGGAGACTGGAGGTACCGCAATGCTTAGGGTCAGAAATAGAGGGTTACAGTTACGGCAAGACGTTCCCTGGCATCATTGCACGTCGGACTCCATCAGGGAGAGGGAGGGAGTAATGAGGGAAGGGGGTGGGGAAAAAAGCACAAAAAAAAAAAAAAAAATACCCAGCCAAGTGGATAGGCGACGGCTCCTGTATCCACAGGACCACTCTCCACCACCGGGAGCACTTCTTACCTGGGCTGAGCCCAGCCCGGCCTGAATCTGCAGATAGAGTTCCCTGGGTGGATAGGGCGGCCCTACCTCGGGGGCTCAGAGCCGGGGGGATAGCCGGGCTGGTGCCAGTTTTCAGAAGGCCTCTCAGGCACGGAGGTAGAGTCGGGGGTAATACAGGTAGCCTGAGAGAGTTCCACTGGCTGGAGGAAAAAATAAATAAATGTATAAATAAATATGGCTGCCACCTTTACACTTATATAAAAACCCTTAACTAGGCCCTAAAAATAAAACTCCTTTAAACTAAAAGAAAACATAAATAACTGAATGCGCTTTCTACTGATGATCCCTTTCTTATACACATTAACAAATTAAAAGAAAAATTAAACACTATTTAGATTTTTATTTCTGGTGTTTCTTTAATGATCATGAGAAAGCCCCTCATAACCAAACCAGCTTGACAAAACAATCTCTGCTGCTAACCCTTCCCCAGATAATTTAAAATTGAGCGTATTGCTCTGTATGATGCCTGTGTGTGTCTGTATGAGTGTATACTACAGGAATTTTACAGAATTTTTAATTCATCGATTCCACGTTAACATTCCATGCTTCGGGGGGGGGGGCATTCTATCACAGGAATACTGCAGAATATTGAAGCCTCACATTCTATGGTAAACAAACAAACCTACTATTAGATGTGTAGCAAGACATGTGACTAACAGGTAGAAACCAGCTCTGGAGGGACTATTTACATTTTCTAAGCAATATTTTACTGCATTTTATGTGTCTTTTTTATCTTTTAGTTTTTTTTATTTGCCAAACCCATTTTCTAAACACAGTAAGACCCTTCAGGGTGTGGTGCACTGGTGGGTACTCACACTTCCAGGGGCTGTAAGTCCCTCTGCCTGCAGCGTTGGGCCTCATCATGCTCCAGGGCATACAGGTATCCACCAATATTTGGACCATACCCTGTCAGGTCTTATTGCTTACACAGTTCACGTACAACACTGAAGGTGCCGGATTAGCATGTTATAATATCACAAGAGTTGAGAATGTTAAATCAACATGTGTTATTTAATCAGGATCTCCTAATCCCACTTAATAGTGTATATATGTGGGTGGCAGTGTAATCTCACACTACCATACAGCGGAGTGTACATACAACCAGAGAAAGAAGGATGCAGGTATGGTATAGTGTGCAGTGCACAGTGCAGGGTGGCCAACCATCTTTTGATGTACACAGTCCTAAATGGCTGGGCACTCACATTAAAAATGAAAAAAACTGACCATTGTGTACATAAATGGCAGCCTTTATATTCTCTCCAACAGTGCTTGATATCCATAAAGTACAGTATTGTTTACAAATGCATAAAGTGCAGCCCGATACAGCCTGAAGTAGCAAAAAGCTAGTCATTTTTGTTTCCACTAGTCCGCCTTTTCTTTTTAATTTTCCTCTGTTACAAATGCTCAGCCATTTGGAACTGTAAAGTTGAGTGTTATTATGTTAAGGTAGACATCAGAAGTAAATGTACCCTCTTGAGTTAGCCCTCTGCTTCAAACTTTCTCTATATCGTTTAAACCCATGGCCTCATTCAGTGTATATTGTATATTACATGGACGGGCCCTAATCCTGATTGTAAAAGCCATCATTTATTTCCCATTTACTTACTCAGTTAAATGCCATACACCTACACAATAAACTGTTACAATTTAATTTTGCTCCTACTTAACAACTTAGTAACACTGAAGTGATACATTGACCCCTGATGAACATGCTATAACGCATCTTATTACAGCCATATTAACACACGTAACTAAATGTAACAATTACCCTTTTAACACAAGGAACAAACACACCACAAACAAAAACTCAAAAAAAAACACCTGAAACTACTGTCTTTAGAAACACAGCACAAAAAAGTTACCCATGCCTAAACTCCTGGAATGCAAGATTTTCAAAAGGCATGATGCAGGTGCAATTCCAGGTTTTGGACATGGCCCACATCATTCCAATGCATCAAAATGTTGAATGCTGTATTCAAATGTTTTGATGCATTTGCAACAGTTTCCGCCAACAAAATGATGCATGCAAAACTTTCTAACTGCTGGGTCACACTGTATTCCTGCAGGGTTCTGCAATATATCACTAGCAGAAACCAAGATAAGAGCACTTCATCTTGGCTAACTGCACAGTTTATAACTATCTATATATGTGGTGTATCACCTTTAAAAGAGATATTTTGACCTATAAGGCCCTACACAGGCTGAGTCTGGGCTACCTGAAGGAGCTTCTACATCCCTACACCCTGAGTCACTCTTTCAGATCGGCAGAGGAGGCCCTCCTGGAGGTCCCCAGAGAAAGGCTGAAATATTTCGGGGACCGGGCATTCAAGGTTGCCGCCCCCGGTCCTTTGGAAGTCATTGCTGGGGTACGTCCAGGAGGTGCCTTTCATTGAGGTATTTAAAAAGCATTTAAAAACATTCCTCTTCCAACAGGCCTTTGGGGCATGAGTAACATATTTATTCTGCTGTTCAGCTTAGGAATTGAGTGTCAGTGGCTCAGTAGGTGGCACACTCGCCTCTGAGGCCGGGAGATCAGAGGGTTGTGGGTTCAGTTCCCACATCTGGCACTTGGGTTACTATCCCAGTACTGACACTGTAGTGCAGCATGAGAGGGGTGCTGCACTTCTTAGGTGCCGTCTTTCGGATGAGACGTTAAACTAAGGTCCCATCTGCCTGGATTGGTGGTAGTTCAGGTAGATGTTAAAGATCCCATGGCACTTATCGAAAAGAGTAGGGGAATTTCCTTGGTGTCCTGGCCAAATTTCCCTCATTCACTAAAAATACCACCAACAGCTTAATCTGGTTCAAGGTCAGTTGGCATTCATCTGTATCCCCCTCCCCCGGGTCGTGCCTGAAAATAGGCAGGATTTGTCTAGTGCACTTACCTGGTCAACAAAAGCTAAATAAATAAAAAAAATTAATATGAATTTTAAAGGCTGTAATTTAATGATTTTATATTTACTGTATTACTAGTTTAATTTATATGTTCCTACACTGTTGTTTTTTGTATTTTGTCAAGGTGCCTGAGCCTGTGTGGAAGGGTATCTGAAATAAACTCTACTGCTAATCTACTTCTATGTAATCTGGGTGTCAACGTGGGTTGTCAAGTGCCAAGCAGAGATAAACGAAGTCCTCAAAATTCGCCACATGAATCAATCCATGAATTTCGCACAGTTCAAGAAATAATCCACGGGTGCGAACTACAAAGTTCAACCTGTGAAGTGTGGAATATTGCCCTCAAAGTGCAGAATTTTGCCCACGAAATGCAGAATTTCACCACTCACTGGTGAAATTCCACACTTCATGGGCAAAATTCCACACTTTGAGGGTGAAATTCTGCACTTTGTGGTGAAAATTTGCACGTGAAATGGTGACTTTAGATGGACAAATTTGCGGATTGTTCCACGGAGGCGAATTTCCTGACTTTGCTGGAACTTCACCAGCAAATTAAAACTTAGCTGTATCTCTAGTGCCATGCTTAAAATATATATATATATATATATATAGTATATAGATATATATAAATTGCAAAAAACTTTGTTAATGCATCAGTTAGGGTTAAACCAACAAAAGTAGGGAAATGTGGCATTAGGGTTTCCAGTCCTAACACCCCTTTCCCTAACACTGCACAGATCCACAGGCAGGGAGTGCTGTCTTAGGGCTGTCAACCCTAAAGCTCACCCCATTCCATTAGAAAATAAAGTGACATGGGTACAGCATAGGAGAATGGGATGAGCGTTAAGGTTGATGGCCCCAAGACATCCCTCCACCTGTTGGTCTGTGCAGAGTGGGGAATGGGGTATTATGGTTGGAAACCTTAATGCTGGGCTGTTCTGTGAGCCAAGCTCTTTCTACCAGAAAAATGTCAGACCAAAATTTCAACACCCTCTGTGTGCAGGACGATGAGGAATAAAATGGCAAAAAGTGGGGAATTTTAAGATTTTTTCACTATCCAGATCTCAGAATCTGTACATCCAACTGGAAAGAAACTTGGCATCTCAAGAGATCTGCCCCTGTAGACCACACATGCAAAATTGCATGCAGATCCATTGAACGGTTGCAAAGTTATTAGAATGCAAAATGTGAAGTTTAACATTAAAGTGCCTGCTCAGCCCAAACTACAGTGGTGCTACCGCGTCACTATAATACATTATAGAAACATAGAAGTTGATGGAAGATAAGGACCGCAAGGCCCATCCAATCTGCCCATTTTTTTCTACCTTATGAATGCGCCATAGGCCTGTACTCTATTAACTTCCTATCTATTCATACACATCTGTATTGCTCCCCTATACCTATCCCATGCCTGTTTGAAGCCCTGCACTGTGTTCACATCCACCACTTCCTGAGGTAGGCTGTTCCATGCATCCACCACCCTTTATGTGAAAAGAACTTCCTCACATCAACCCTATCAATCGGCCTCCCTCTAATCTCATGCTGTATCCTCTTGTCCTGCTATTTTTCTTATACTGAAACATGTTAGACTTTCACCTTGTTAATGCCCTTAAGATGTTTGAATGTTTTGATCATATCACCTCTCTCCCTCCTTTGCTCTAGGGTATACATATTAAGCTCCTTTAATCTGTTCTCATATGTTTTCTGATGCAGTCCCTGCACCATTTTGGTTGCCCTTCTTTGGACTGCCTCCATTTTGTTAATGTCTTTGTGCAGGTGCGGTCTCCAGTACTGCATGCAGTACTCCAGATGGGGCCTAACCAGTGTCTTGTAAAAGGGGATTATTACCTCCCTCTTATGACTTGTGATACCCCTAGTAATATGCCCCAACATCCCTCTAGCCTTACCTACTGCTTTAGCGGTCTGCTTGGATGATTTCAGGTCATCTGTGATGATGATGCCCAAGTCTCTTTCTTCCCTTGTGTTTACCAGTAACTCCCCTCCCAATCTATAGGTGGCTTCAGGGTTTCCCTTCCCTACGTGCATGATCTTGCACTTCTTTGTGTTAAAGCCCAGTTGCCACTCTTCCAACCATGTTTCCAGTTTATCCAGATCTCTTCTCTATCTGCCCACCCCATCTGGATCATCTACTCAGTTGCAGATCTGGTGTCATCTGCATACAGACAAACTTTACCCTCCAGTCCATCTGCAATGTCACTGATAAACATATTGAAGAGGACTGGCCCCTTGGACTGATCCTTGAGGTATCCCACTTGTGTCTTGCATCTCTTCTGACTGTATACATACCTGTGAGGATAACAAAATGGCACAGAACAGTGATATTTTTGTCATTATGGATCTACAGTGAGAATATCATAATATTCTCCCCCTAGGTCCAATATTCTCACTCTAAGTCCATAGTGGCATTATAGGTACAGTGAAGCACATTGTGGGTTAGTACTGCCCCCCTTCACAGTGATGTTTTGCTAGGATAACATCTCTGTTGAAGGTGGTCATTGATCAATCAGGATGCAGGATTTTTGCATGCCATTGTATAACAAAAGGCATTGCATAGATCTGATATGCTATGGCCACACACACAACACACAACAAACACACACATACACATACACACACACACCACATACCATAGTCTGCCAAAAGAGTCATACAAGTGTCTAACTATGCAGTCATAAAAAGTAACTATGTATTATTTATCAGTTGTGATATTGTTATTCTTTTACTGTTTTTAAGGTGTCTATAACAAAGAAATGCTGCACTTTGTCTGCTACTGTCTCCCTGTACCTTCCATGAAAATGAGATGCTGAATCTCATGGGACTATCCTAGAGGAAATGCATTTTAAATCATTAAATATCTTAATACATACAAGTACTGTATACTGTATTGCACTAATGCCATAAATATATAGCAGATGTAAAAGGGATGGCCTGATTTTCACTATTGGCAATGGCATCGCTATTCAAATATAATGTTTCATATAACGTGACACATATAAGGTATAAGCAGAATATATACCGTAAAAATCTTATGTCTTGAAATTTGTACTATAGACTATATTCCTGAAACTGTTTTTTTGATAAACTTAAGTTTACAAGTAAACTTAGTACATGGTAAAATAATGTAAGAATGTAATATTGATAGTTTATAAAATGGCAGGGTAAAATCATGTAATTTGATTGGCTCTTATTTATGTGTAAAATACGGTTTACACATGAGTAAAAAAAAGGACTGCTCAGTAGTGAAGATTCTGCAACACAGATCAATGGGCATTTGGAACACAGGCATTTCAGTTAGCCCTCTAATGCCAGGACTGATCTTCTACCACAAACATGGCTGCTGCCTTTACACTGTAAAAAAAAACTTCAACTGGGCCATAAAAATAAAACTACCTTAAATAAAAAATAAAATAAATGAATTAAATGCTGTTTCCCTGATTATCACATTCTCCTTACATACATAAACAAATTATAAACAATAAGTATTGTTTATAGTTTTCACTAAAACTGTTTCTTTGCTGACAGTCAAAAATCCCCCTTCTATCTTTAACTGCTTATCAGGGAACTCTCTTCTTCTTGCCCTGACAGTGAGATAATTGAGTCTCTGGCTGTAACAAAGGCCTTTGTTGTCTCTGTGTATAGTGTGTTGGGAGAGAAACATTTTTGCAGTGGAACTGAGCAGAATTTTGAATCCATATATTCCATGGTAAACATTCCATAATAAACATTCCATATCTTGAATGTGGGGAACAACCGAGAGAAAAAAAAACAGGAAGAAGAAAGTAGGCAATAATACAATGACATCACTGGCAGTGGGCGGAAGGATTATTTTATCACAAATGCACAAAGTAAATCTATTTTTCTACATATAAACATGCTTTTCCCAATAGTCAAAAAAAAAAAAAAAAAAAAAGGAGTCAATTTTATAAGCACAATAAGGCACTTAGGGTGTGTGTAAACCATATTTTACAGCACGGCCAGCAGCTGAAGTCACTTGGCCGTTGGCCTCATGCCTTACTACGCCCCTGGCCATGCTGTAAAATATGGTTTACACATACCCCTTCGTGCCTTATTGCTTACATAATACTATACCATGTGCCAATGTAGGCGATTTGTGTTTTCACTGACCTCAATTTAATTACCAAAGTGTAGTTTATCTAGGTCTTTGTGTAATGAATTTTGAACAAACTTGTGTAGTTAAATGATAAATGACAATTATAATTAACTTTCCATCTTATGAAACTCCAGGGAGTCATGGAATACACTTGAAACTCGTCTAACACAAAGTTTCTAATTACAGACAACTAATGAAGATGTCACATTACATTTTTTTCATCTACATCTAATGTAATCCTGCTGTACTAAAGTCATTATCCATGGGCTGCCAATGTTCCCTGCTGAAGATGCAGAAGCAAACCCAAGAATAAAACAGTTGTCACACCTGTATGAAATAGAGTGGAACACTGATAATATGCAAACCGCTGATCTTTTCACAATGTAATAAAGATACTGGATGACAGAAAGAAGAGAAATTCAAGAAGGTAGAAAAGGGTCTCTGTGACAGAGCATGTAAAGAAATAGATAATTCAGTTAGTGTATATAGTTTTCTCATAACATTGTAACAACAATTTACAAAAAAAATATTTGATATAAATTTATAAAAACATGTGGGTTTATAGAAACACTGAAACTGACAATTGTGAAATTCTGCTTTAAGAGCTCCAATAATATTCACTCTGATCCCCTCAGCCACTGAAGCAGACTTCAATACAAAGAACTACAGTAGTTCAAAGACAATTTTTTTTTCTCTGAAGGCAATTGGGAAGGAATTGTAATTTGTCTCTGAGGAGCCTACTGCCCAATCCTTTTCCTTCCTGGTATGACTGCCCCCAGCCGTGTGCTCTATGTTTTGTGATATCAGAGTCTGGATAGCATGGTGGAATGCTCCATGCAAGTCAATTGGGGCATCTTTTCAATTACTTTTTTTTATATATAATTTAATGGTTAGTTTGATTTAAATCAAAGCCACTGCTCAATTAACAACAATCTTGTTAGTTCGGCAGTGGCTTTGATCTGAATCAAATGGACCTCTAAAATATTTTAAAAAGTAACTGAAAAGATGTGACTAATGACTTGTATGGAGCATGGGCCTGAATTATCTAAACACATCATAAAATTTTGAAGTGCGAGGCCAGGACACTCTCGCCAGGAAGAGGAAAGGATCAAGCCCTCAGCTCCTTGGAGCGATATTCAGTCCCTTATTTTCCTAACTGCCTGCAGAAAAAAATGGGCTTCGAACTAATGGAATCCATTGAAAGCGAGCCTGCTCTAGGGGTTTTGGGGAGGAGGTGTACACAGAAATAGGTGCTCTCTAAATTTCCATTGCCTTGTACTTCTTTTATTCCCTATCCCATTTAGATATGCAAACTTTATTTGATCCTCATGCATCTGGGTGTACTGTTTGACTCCCGTATTTATTTCAACTCTTTTTCTGTATTTATAATAACTGGCTAGTGATGATTATTAACTGTGGGCAGAAGCTGTCAAACTCCGTTATACAAGGGTGATTATACACGGCCATGTATAATGGAGTTTGATTATACACATATGTGTAGAATCACCTGTGCATAATGGAGTTTGATTATACACATATGTGTATAATCACCTGTGAATAACAAAGTTTGATTAAGCACCTTTTGCAAAAATTCTAAAATCACTCTTATGCTAGTGCGATTGGCTTCTCGCACTGTCAGCCATGCTGTCAACTTGATTGCGTTAACCTCACTGAAACCGCTAAGTGGGAATCTAACTCACGTGTGACTTAAGAAAGACACATTTCTCACAGAAATGAAAAATAACCAATGGTCTAATGTCTGTCTACCCACCAAAAAAATGGCACATTCATCACCATTTCAGCAACCTAGTGACCTAGAAAGACAAAAATTCATAGAGCAAGAAAAAAGAAACACTCTAATTAAAACCAAAACCAGCATTAGGCTGCTCAATAAGTACCTGTCTGACAAAAAGATCAAAGGACCCAGTTATTATAAAAAATAAAACATAGCTGGCCCATTGGCGCAGTGGTTGGATTTCCGCTTGCGACACCAGTGACCTGGGATCAGGAGTGAACCCGGGAGCTGGAGTGCCAACCAGGGGGAGAAGGCTTGAGCGTCCCAGGGACAGCTCGTCTTCTCCAGGGAGGGAGGTGGGGTAGCAACTCAGCACGTGGTTGGCCCCAGGCAGATGTCTGGGGCATAGCAAGCACTGAGCACACACAGAGGGGAGGATGTCACGACATCAGCACTAGGCACCTTGACATCAGGGCACGTAATGTCCGTAAGAAAGGAGGAAAAACACCCTCCAGCTCCGGGAAGACAGAGCACCGAGTATGGCCCCAATGTGCTCCTGCCTGCCTGAATGCCCCGAGCCCAATGAGACAATGAATTGTTTGGGGTGTTCCTGCCCCACCTTGTCGGGTAAACTGCAGCAGGATGGGGGAACAGGCCAGTACAGGTAAGGTGGGTAGCCGGGGTGGACTCCACTGGCACACCTGATGATGCGGAGCTGGTAGGGACAGGGGTGAGATAAAACAGAAATTACAAAAAAATAAAACATGGGGAAGAGTGTGTCAGCTGAGATTTTATGAACACCCTCAGTATGTGATGCCTTGATAAACCCCTCGAGCTTTGCTCTTGGGGTTTATGAGGCAAAAAATAAAAAAATAAAACATGGGGAAGAGTGTGTCAGCTGAGATTTTATGCACACCCTCAGTGTGTGATGCCTTGATAAACCCCTTGAGCTTCACTCTCAGGGCTTATGAGGCATCGGACACCTCGGGTGTGCATGAAATCCTAATTACACACACTTCCCCATGCATTATTCTATATATTATCAATTATGGAAAATCTCCCAGAGATGGTTATTCCTTTCCCCTAAGAATCTGCCTACTGTCATGCATGCTTTCCTTTCACTTCTAGGATTGGTGAATGTACTGCTATCATGACATGGATTCCATACTGCTTGTTTAGTTGTCCTGAACTGGGTATAAATGCAGCTGTGTACAACATAAGGCTGTATTTACAAAAATCCTCAGAACATATTTTCCAGTTTTTTAATCTTTACATTGCTTGCCTATATCCTGAACGCCAACAAATAGACTTCAAGATTCTACTTAACAGTGAAGTCTTTTCATGTTCAAAGGGCCAACAAATCTAGTAGGTCCATTTAATCTGTCTTATACACTTCATTGCTCTGAGGCTGGGCTGCTGAACATCACATCACCTAACTTAAAGGTGACACTGGGTGGATTCATCAGTTGTCTAGCCCCTAGACTGTGGAATGTACTTCTTTGGTTTATAATGGTGTTTCACAAAAATGAAGTGGTATGGCAATATCCTTTTAGGGCAACATTGCTGGACATAGAGATCACACATGAGTGTGACCCAAATTAAGGAGATACGACTGTAACTAGGTCACATACTAACAGAGAGTCATAATGACACAATCCTACACTAGGGCAGTCATCCTGTGTTTAAACAAGGGAAAATCTATTATTAAAACATGATATTCTAACATTTTTTTATCACTTGTCTGCATTCCTCAAGGAGGTTTCTGAGTTTCCAGTGATTGAGACCATTTTTTTGCTCTGAATTCCACCCACTTTACCATTAAAACCCAAACAAAAGAAATGAAGGATGCATGACTATACCTTTCTATAATGTTTTTTTAACAAAAATGGTAATGTCTACAGTATATGTTTAATGTTCATATTATATGTAGACTTGATGGACCACTGGTCATTTTGTGCCTGTAAAATCTGTGTGTGTGTGTGTGTTGCCAATGATTTAGTGAGGGGAGGTCTTGCTTTGCAATCCAATATTTTCCGATAGACACTGTCATAGCATACCCAATAATTTAGAGACCAGTATGCTGCCATCTGTAGTCCTAATACAAG
The DNA here is from genome assembly GCA_016271365.2 of Neoceratodus forsteri. Classification (NCBI taxonomy): domain Eukaryota; kingdom Metazoa; phylum Chordata; order Ceratodontiformes; family Ceratodontidae; genus Neoceratodus; species Neoceratodus forsteri. Next base: position 1,726,757,388 of record CM057455.1, on the reverse strand, counting down.
GGACTTTGTGTCAGTCCAGAAACAGTGTACAACAATGACATCACAGTCTCAAAATGGAGCTACGGTATCTTATTAAACTAAAATGATGCTGTTCATATTATCAAGTAAATCACAATTATCAGAACAGTCTGCAATAGACTAAAATAAAGGCTGGTGGTACTAAAACAGTAGTATTTAGGCAAACAGCTACAACTTTCCCACAGTTTAAAAAACAAAATGAGCCATTTTATTTCTGGCAGTTTTATGTTTAGTGTGATACACTGTTGTACTTTTATTTTATTATGTACTGTATTGATCTCTTTAAAATGTATACGTAGTGTACAGTGATAAACTGTTACAATTGTCTATGTTTTATGTATATACAATAGGGCCGGGCAAAATTTATCTTCTGCCAGCAAAATTCTGGTGAAATTCCAATTTCGCTTCTGTGAAATTATGTGAAATTAACACAACAATGTAGCAACATTTCATTAAAATTGAGATTTCAGTTATTTCCATCTAATTTAAAGGAGTATTTGTTAAAAATTATAGAAATCTGGCATGGTGATGTTACTAACGTTCATACAGAAGTATACCATCTCTAACGTTAAAGGTGAAATACAGAAGTATACCATCTCTATCATTAAAGGTGACAGAGTTCTAAGTCTCCAAACTTTCAGAAATTTAATTACATTTTGCAGTTATGTAAACTAAAATAATGTGTCCAAATTGCACAAATGTAGTATAATGAGTTTATCAGAGTCCATACAGAAGTGTACTAAGTTTTAGATCTCTGTCTTTAAAGGTGACTGAGTTATACACTTCCAAACATTTGGAAATTTTAAAATTACATGCCACAGTTATGCAAACTGCAGAATTTTAAGCCTCTATACCTTTAAAACTAGACAACAGAATATCACCAATTTTGTTAGCTTTATTGACCGTAAATATTAGGCTTTGATGCCACCCCTATTGCCAGCAGCAGAGTGTCACTCTACTATACTGACAACCAGGCTTCCAAAGTGAGCTTGGGAAGTTGTGTTGGGAGACAGACCATAGTGCAGACAACTGCCACTCGGCACTTGGCAGTTCATCTTGGTCAGGAAGGGTTGTCAGCAGGATCAACCAACACAGTGACCCCCGTGGCTAAGCCAGGGAGCTTGCTGCTGCCACAGAGGAAGATGCAGCTGTGTGAGGCTGACAGAGGCATTTCCCCCAACAGGGAAGATGGGAGGGAAAAATGTTGGAGAAAAACCCAGTAGCCAAATAAATGATGGCTGGGTTCAGCCTGATCAGTGTACATCCCTGTGAACAGGCGTATATCCCTGAGAGATGAACTGCCGGCCAGGAGAAAAAACAATATGGAAAAAAAGAGGCTGTGTGTGTCAACTCTCTTATCTCTTGCTCAGAGGCTGGCCAAGTTATAAGCAGTCAAGGATTCCAAGATAACCTCAGTAATTAAAGATGCATTTCATGAACTTTTGTGAAATTGTGGAATGTTGTAATACTCTTGTTGAAGCCATGTCCATAAATTTTGCCCAATCATACACTTGATTTGCCATTGTATAGGAAGGTAAAGTGGCAATAAGACAGCATTTGTAGAATGCGCCATCGTAAAAGTATAGTAGTGCCAAGTGTCAGGTCACTTACTTGAGTGACAAACCATGAAGAATAGTCAAGGACATCACTGTTCACTACCCTGAATTCTTGAAATATGCCAGATAACCACTAGAGCTCACTGACATAATGATTTGTGGAAGCATGTGTACATGAAGCATTGTTTCTGTATAATGCCACCTGCTAACTCTTTAACAACCTTGTGCACAACAATGCATACTTTTACTATTTGAAAACAGTGGCACAAAGTGACACCAAGCCTCAGGCTTTACAACTAGTTGCGACTTAAGTCATCGTGACAGAAGCATCTGGATATCATTAGCCATGCTGGAACATGATGCTGGGCATCGCTGTCACAGGAGTGTTGAAGGGGTCCTGCAGGGCCATGATGCTAGGGCCAAATCTTGAGTGTATAGCTGCACTGGCAGTGGAACTATAAACATCAAAATATTTTGAAAATGGTTACATATTTTAACAAATAATTAAAGTGTGAAATTTTGAACTCCTGTAACTTACAATTTAAACAACCCATTGCTGCGTTGTTTAGCAGTTTCTGTGACTCTTTCAAGAAAGTACGCATACATTTTCAATTATCTAGCTCTAAAGGTGGCTAGGTTGTAAGCATAGAAATTATTTGAGAAATTTTCACATGAATAATAAATTTCCAGACTTTGAGCCCCTATAACTTCCCTGCCCCTCATCTAACTGTCATGAAACTTGACATGCTTTTAGGGCCATCTAACCAATATGCATGCCAAACTGCAGATCTCTAGCTAGAACACTGACCAAGTTACGACCAATTAAATAAGTTCAGGAAATTCCTAAATATTTCATGAAATTTCACAAAAATTCCATGAAATCGAAATTTTTCAATTTGCCCATTACTAATATATAGTATTTGTTAATGTTTTGAACTGATTCAACCTTGTGAGATGAGCTGAGCCAAGACAAATGTAATACTATAAATGGAACAAATCAGAATAAATAATTAATACTTCACTGTAAGTGTTTGCTAGGCAAATCCCAGCTGTATTCAGTGGAACCACTGAATAGGTTTAGTCAAACCACCACCAAAGTTCACCTGACAATTTTTAAAGTGAAACACTTGTGACATAGCTCTACTAACCATATACACATCTAAGCAGTGGTGCTGGTTTTCCAATACTTTCATAATTTTGAACTGTACAAACAAGAAATATATACTGCATTATGCCTGCAAAAATAAAATATTATATAGGGGATAGCTGATGGGCAGCTATCAGATATTGATCTTCATGAATGGTTAGTGACCACTGACCCCTCATGAGTGGCAATGCCATGAGTGAGGGTTTGACAGGTTACTGACCATGAATGAAGATAAAAACAATATCTGAGAGCCACCTACCAAATTTCCAGTTTAGACAATCTACTTCAGTGTTTTTTTAGAAACTGTGGCTGCCACACGGTTCAGCAGAGCATAAGGCTCAATGCTCAGTGCAGGTACAGAGTGACGTACCCCACTAGCAAGATAGATGAGATGACGTACCCTGCTAGTAAGATAAAAAATTGTACCTAGCTAGCTAGGGTTCTGAGCCTTTGACAGCATTTTTATCTTAGTGGAAAAAAAATGCTAATGTATATTGTATAATAAGACTTACGCAATCACCTTTCTAAATTGGATGCGTCATGGAGATGCCCACTTATCTGATTTTCAAAAATTCACTAAATGGCTGCTATTTGTTTTGTATTACAACGCATGCCATTTTTCTTGTGTGATGTGCAGTTTTGGCTCTCTGTTTTGCTGACCATATAATTCAGTTCTTGAATTTTAGCACAGCCTAAAGCAGGAAAATGTAAGCATATAACAATTTATCCTGCTTATACACCTCTTTTGGGATTATGGGACTTTTACACTCCACACACATAGGAGTGTAAAAAACACTCAGGATATAATATATGCTAAAGCAGAACACACAAAAAGAGTTCTTTTAAATGTTCATAAAACACTAGAAACAATAATTTTATCTAACTGCCATTACATTATATTCAGTTCCTGTGTAAATGAATAACAAATACAGATTGCCTTAAAGAAAACAGTGTACAGTAGGTGGCTTCATTATTCTTCCTTGCCACAGTCACAAGCTATAGCTATAAATTTGTACTGTATTATGACAATGGTAAGGAACAGTGCGGGCAAGTACACAATTAATATAACAGGAAGCAAAGTCACATGTCACAGCAAGCACTATCAAATATGTTGGCTGCCTAGAAGACAGCAGACAGTAGTTTGTTTGAGCTCTGAAGATTATTCAGTAGTTTCAGTTAGGTAGGTTATTGTACTCAGTCCTGCTGAACTGCAATACTGCAAGAGGCAGGAATAGTTAATGGATTCTGCCTCCAAAGGAAGCCAGAGTAATACTGCCCCTCAAAATTATACATATTCAAACATAAGTACCCTCAAAGTATACAATACTAAATCTGCCCCAAGTCAGTTTTACTAAAAAGAAATGCCATACCTTTAACTTTTTCCCCATTTTCAGCAATGTAACAGCTGCCTTTCCTACCCTTGACACTGTAACCTAATGTGCATTCCAGTATGCAGAAAAACATTTTAAAGTATTATCTTTAGACAATTCTCTTTTTGTTTAATGAAAGATTAACTGCAAAAACTAGGTTTCAATATTTATCGCCCCTCGTTCTTCATTACGCAGGACATTAGCATAAAAACAGGATCTTTGATCCTCATCCTCTTGGTCCCCAACCCCCAATTACTAAATACTGTACTTTACATTTATTCACAGATGGTAATCAAACAACCATATCCAGATGTACAAACAAAAGTGAAACCACAGCATTACAGTAAGAGTATATGGCCCAACGGCCCCAGAGTTTCATCGACCCCTAGGACTTCATCAAGGGTCCCCCACATTTCCAATAACATTTACAACTACACTTTGTGTGCACAGGTTTTTTTGTAAGTTTTTTAGTGAACAACGTATTAAATATGGGAGAAAAAGCCTCACAAGGTTCTGTAGCCGAATGAAATCTGCAACGTTTATTTTGTTGTGCTTATCTACACATTTTGTTGTACTTATGTAATTATTATTGTATTCCTTGCCATTGTATGATTACAGTAGCACCTACTGAACTCTTTCTTTCCCCTTCCCCTAAAGGACACATCTGAAAACAAGCTATTATAAGCTTGGTATGCCTTTTCTGGAAAAACTTTTGAAATAAATAAATGTTTATGTAAGCAATAAGACACACCAGAGTGTGCGATTATGGGGGAATAACTACATGGGTTGAGAACGTTGTTAGGTATGACGTGCTTGTGCCGGGTGCCATTAAAAAAAAAACGAGCAAAGTGCAATTATCTCCCTTAATCACATACCCCTGAAGTGTCATAATGCTAGTCAATCATAATTTTTTTTTGATGCAGTAAAATGCTGGCCCGTATTTGTAAAATATAGCTGTTTAACTTTCAGGACCTAAAGTAGTCCCTGCTGTGAGCAACAAACTATTTTTTGTAGGCTACTGATCAAACTTAACATGTTTTTAAAATCAGAAATTTCATTTAGTTGAAGTTGAATACAAGGTTTCCATGATTTGTGCGGTTTTGAAAACTGTGCCATTTCTGTCCTCTGTCTTACTGGCATATACTGTCTGTCACACTGTGTAACTCTAATGTTCATTGATACAGTAATGTGGTGCCCGGGATGAAGCTGGCACACAGAAAACTAGTTACAGGAGTGTAATTACTGTGTGTTAGTTACATGGCTTATCTGATGTCTCATCCAATCAAACTGCTCAGTTTAGTGGATATTTTTCTCACCATGTTATAATTTGTAACACGATCTGGTCCAGAAATGCATACCCCTGCCCCAGAAGTATTTTAAAATGAAAAGGCCTGAAATTCTCTCCTGTGAAACACTTTTCTAATGTCAGAATCACTGCAGTACAAAACATTGGATGTTTCAGTTGTTCACGCTACTTTACAAAACATGTGCATATGATGTTGTTTTAATGTTGAATCAGACTAGGAGTAGTTATCAGAGAGAAACATTCCATTTGCTATCAGTTTAGTATCTTGGTGCTTGCTCTTGTGCTCTTTCAATACTTCTTGACAAAAGAGTGAATTAGCCCTCTGCACATGGAAACACTTTATCAACTGCACCCAGCTGGCAGAGATACTGAAGCTAAGCCTTGACTTGCTATGCATCATCCATGAAATCGGTTGTCTCCTCTCTGCTTCCTCTGGGCTTAATTAGACTTAAATCAAAATACAGGCACCCAGATCTGTTGTAAAGATAAATTGCTGTAGCAGCGTTTGATCACAAAGGAGTTTAGATTATGGCAGCTTTATATACTAACAGAAGGACAAAAACAGCAGATCACAGCAGCTCCTGATGCCCAAATTCTTTCATATTAAGCTCTTGCTCACAACTAAATATAGTCTGAAGGGGAAATAATGCAAAGGCATAACAACCACACTACCATTTTCAAAGACATGAATGACTCAGACAAATTCATCTGAACATGGAGTGCACATTGAAAGAAGTGTTTTTTTCTAAAATAAATAAATAAAAGCTTCCAATGAACCTGTGATGCAACAACTACAACTTAATGAACTACATACTTGTAGACATATGGCTTTTAACATATGTGCTACAAAGCACAATATTTCTTCTGGGAATAATTCACAAGTGAAGGTCATTATTTAGTCTTACAGTACATCGCCCTGACAAATCTGTCCACAGTTTGCTGGAAACATACCCCACATTATATACATATATAGCCATCCAGTTGGGAGGTAAAATAACTGCGAGTCATGAGAAGTGATTATTTTACTGTTTTTTTTTTTAAATCATAACCAGTCTCATCTTTTATGATAGGCAGTAGGGTGCATTTTTTGCATGCAAAAATGAGCTTTAACAGGGCTTTTATATTGAGGGAGTGTTGTACCAGCTGATATTACCCACATGTACTGGACATAACTAGAACACTTCAAATTCCTATCCTCTTTCTAGCTAGAACTGGAGATGACTGGTTGGCATAATTCTTAACCTTGTTTTCTTGGCTAAAAAACCTCCAATAACCTTTAGATGGAACCCTACGTGTACGTATTTCTTGTGTGTCTGCCAGCAAAATACATCCGTCCACATCTCTACCAAAGCCAGCAGTGGCATGCAGATTGCAACTCTCCAGTTTTTAATTAGTAGCACTTACTTTGGTGTAACCTCAAGATTGCTTTATTGTCACAACTTTCCATGCACTCCTCATGCTGGGTTCTGTTTCACAAACTGCTTCCACTCAGCAACTATGACATAGTACAAGTAAACAATGCTTCACTGCCACTGTGTACTGTATCTTAGTCACAACTACAGTGCATGTGCTATGGCATACTAATGGCTATGTCCAAGATGGTAGTCAGGGATACAAAAGCGGACACAGAACTGTGTATTGCCGAGGGGGTCAAGGGAGGGGATAAAACAGTTCTTCAGGTACATCATGGAAAAAAGGAAGATGAGACAGGAACTTGTTAATTTGATGAAGGGGGGCAGGGTAGTAGAAGAGGATGAGCAGAAGGCAACCATTCTAAATTACAACTTCTGTTCAGTATCACAGTGGAAGATAGTGGGCTTCTGCTGGTAAGTGACATAAAGACTGCTGTAAGGGGGATCCTAGAAAAGAGGTGGATGGTAACTGTAGGAGACAGGGTTAGAAAAGGACTTGCAGCCCTGAAGAAAGACAAGTCTCCAGGGACAGGTGGTATGCCTCCGAGGGTGCTTACAGAATTGGCATTGGAACTAGTTGAATCCCTGGCAGGGCTACACAATAGCTCAAAACAGTGAGGCATGGTTCTGAGAGATTGGAGGAATGTGGACATGGTGCTGCTCCACACAGGAGATGACAGAGAAGGAAATTACAGGCCCATTCATCTTATATCCATTGTACGTAAACTGACAGAGACACTAACCAAAGAGGACCTAGCGGACTATCTCGAAAGAAATAGACTCCAGTATAGTAAGCAGCACAAGTTCATGGCAGGGAGATCTTGTCAGACCAGACTGGGTAATAAGGGTGGTGGGTATGGGAACAGTAGTAGATTCATTCTACTACAACTTCAGCAAAGCATTTGACTCAGTGGCACAAAGAGGGTTGTGCAAAAAAATTAGAAGATCTGGGAGCAGCAAAAGTCTTTGTTAGATGGGTAGGAAGTTTGTTAGAGGGGGAGACAAAGAGTGGTGGTAAACAGGGTCAAATCAAAGGAAACGGAGGTCATGAATGGGGTACCGCAGAAGTCAGTCCTAGGACCAGTGCTTTTCAATATGTTCATGAACGACATAGTAGAAGAAATACAGGCTAAGATGTGTCTCTTTGCAGATGTCTCTAAGTTCTGTAGGAGGGTAGACACTGAGGAGGGGGTAAGGGAGTGTGCAGAGGGACCTGCAAAGGTTAGAGAGGTGATCCAAGGTCTGGTTGTTGAAATTCAACACCAAAAATTGCAAGGAGATGTATTAGGGAACAAGCACCCCAGGAAGGAGAACTGTATGGGAGGGTTATGCTGGCTGCTACTTCAGAGGAAAGGGATCTTTTGGGGGGGTCATTATAAGTGACTCCCTAAAACAAACTAGCAATGTAACAAGGCCTACAGCAAGGTGACCAGAATGTTGGGGTGTATTGGAAGGGGTTTTGATATTTACTACTGGTGAGACCACATCTGAATTATTGTGGCCAGTTCTGGAATCTTCACCTGAGGAAAGACAAAGACAGGATGGAGACAGTGCAGCTTAAAGTAACCACAATGATTCAGGGCCAACAGAACAAATTCCATGTAGATCAACTCAGGGTACTGAACATGTACTTGCTGGAGGCCAGAAGGGTGACATATAGACTTTCAAGTTCCTGAAAAGAATTAACAAGGTAAACTAGAAGGGACTGTTTAGCAGGAATGGCAGGTCAAAAACAAGGGGACATGAATGTAAATGGGTGGGAAGGGGGAGGATTCAGGAGGAATGGGAGAAAATTTTACTTTACAAAGAGAGTGGTTGAGCCATGGAACAGCTTACTGGTAGAAGAGGTGGTGGATGGATAAAAAAACATTAATGGGTTCAAGCACAGCTGGAACAGAGTAAAGGGCTTTGTCTTATAGGTAACAAACCCTTCCTTCCACCTGAACAGGCTAGAAAAACAATGTGCTTTGGAGAAAAATAGCCACAGCCATATATTTACTAAACAGAGTGTAAGAAACAGTTACAGCCAAGTCAGCATGATGTGTGCAACAAAATAGTCATGGCAAAGCATTCTTTAAGCCAGTCATCACCATCATGATCATCCTAATGACCATCCCTTTACTCCCAGGGGAGTCAAATGAATGGGTAAAGGCAACCATGAGGGAACCAGCTCCAGGGCATGATGGATAGCTTAGGGCCAGATGTCGATGGGCCACTCTCCCATCAGAGAGGCATGGGATGCCATGGGCAAAGCCCAAAGTGGATGTCCCTCCGACTGCCCCTTAAACGGGGACCAAAAGCCATTTAGGTCCTCACTTCTTGCCAGCCTTAGGGTTGATCCTCCTGCAAAGATGCATAATTCCCTGTTCCCCCCTGTACAAACCTTGCCAGACTACCATGCCACCACTTACATGACTGTGACAACCTTCGCTAACCCTACCTTACCGCCTAACGTTAAATTCCCGCTGGAGAAGGTGAAAACTGGAAAAGCTCATGGAGGAACAAAAAAAGGGAAAATTACTTTTTGACCCCTAAGGTGATCCCCTACAATGGGTAAGTAAGTTCCTTAACACCCTACACAGTTCCACGCCCTGCTTTTACAAGAGTGGGTTTGGGTGGGTTCTGGCAGGAGGGCACGAAGCAAAAGAGAAATGAAAATTACGTACCTACTGTAACTCTGGTCTTTCTGTGTATCTTCACCATTCATCACAGATGGGTACTGGCCGGAGGTCAGGACCCCGCAGGACCTTTTTTTTTTTTTTTTTTTAAAGGGGTAGGAGGAGCTGACACACCATCGGCGCCGCCCTCGAGGCCGACGTACTGTGAGGTGCTCGAGGGTTGGCCGTTAGACTGTGTCAACTCCGCCTGCCTACCAGTTCTGAGTCACCGGAGAGGTAAGAGGAAGGGATGGAGGGTGGGACAAGTGAGTGCAAGGGACAGAAAAAGGAAAGGATAATTGAACTAAAAGGAGAAATAACGACTGAGAGGACAGCAAAGAAGAGATGAGACTAAGGGGATTGGGTAGGGTCCCCAATCTCTGGAAGCGGAAGAAGGGAGGGTAGGGAGGGGAGAGAATTTAGGAGAGAGTGAGAGGTATCAAGGTATCCGAGACCCTTGTCCGTCACCAGATTGTATAGGAACTGCAAGGAGTAGCAAAGCTCTCTGCCAGAATTCAAGGCACAGAATAACTGGCAAATACCCCTGAAGCAGAGTCGGCTATTCTGGAGGAAGGACAGGGTGCAGGGATTTAGTACTCTCTCAGGAAAAATGTTTAGTGAAAAAAGGTTTTTTTTTTTTTTTAGACAGTTGGATGGAAACCAGAAGGAGAACAGGAGGAGGGCAACCACCAACTCCCACCTCATCGGGGTGGAGACATGTAGTAGAGAAGGAGTGCCGCTTGAGCTGTATCCTTTAAAGGAGAATACCCCCCGTGTGTCCCTACTTTACCCCGCTCCTAAAGAGGAGAGGGAGCCCAGAGAGGAGGGGACCTAGAGACTGAGGCCCCAGGATGGTAGGGTTGTGATGAATGGTGAAGATACCCAGAAAGATCAGAATTATGGTAGGTACGTAATTTTCATATCTTATCTGTGTCAGTCTTCACTATTCATCACAGATGGGTGAGTACTGCCCCCCGAAGGGGGTTGTTTCATTACACCCTAAGGGACAGGGTCCCTTAGCCCTCAGTGGGTGACACACTAAGGAGGGGAACCTTCAGGGCCTGGGGAGGCCTGAGAGTGGGGAGAGAGAGATGGGGTCCCCCGGAGTGGGAAGGAAGCTGCCCCGACAAGTGCCATCTCGCTCTACGTGAGAAAAGGTAGGTTCCCTGGTGGGTGGAGCAAATCACCCTACGCCAGGCCAAGGGAGACAACCGGGAAAGACGTAGCCATGCTGATCTCCTAGTGCAGATCGCTGTCCCTATGACCCTGGTAGCTACCTTGTTGGCGTCGTAAGATGCCCTCGCTTGGTGCCTTGCTAGCTCCAGGCCACGTGCAGAGAGCGCGATGACTTGTCTGGTTTGCTCTGAGTCAGGCAAAGAAGCTAGGATCTGACCTAGCCTGGACCACAAGAACCTGTTGTAGGCTGCATAGTGGGCCTGGTGAGCAGAAATAGAAAGGAGCAACCGTGCCGAGTAGAAGGTCCTCCTCCTCCAAAAATCAAAATCCGAGGAGTCTTGATCTGGGGGCCGGTCACGGTGGAGGGCGCAAAGCCCATCAGGAGTGTCCAGATGCGTCAAGCCAGACTGCAGATGAGGCATGGAACCTGGAGACTCCGGGAGTGCAATACCTCTGGCTGAGGTCCCTAGGGGCAGGAACTCCGGAGAAGGGCCTCTGCCAGAAATGCAAGGACGCCTCCCGAAAGGGAGCAGGCCAGGGCGGCACCACAAGGGTGGCCTCACCAAAATCGCCTAGAAAGGAGTGCGCCGCATGCTCAGGATTGCTGACAGTAGAGGGTGAAAGGTGCAAGTCCTTCAACATCCTCACGAGGAAACGCTGATACTCCGAGAGATCAGCAGCCGGAGAGGTGTGGACAGAAGGTTCCTCTCCCCCAGAAGAGGGGGATGAGGATCTGGAGGTCACCATATGTTCCGAGGGTGGCTGCACGGGGTGAGGTTGAAAAACCAGGCTGTCCATAGCCCTAAGATAAGCAGGGAACCGGGCAGCCACCGCTCTGAACTGCTCCCAGGTGAGAGGGCTGCTAGGACCAAGAATGCCTGGGAGCGCAGGAGAATGTGGCAGAGGGATAGGGGCAGAACCGAGAAAAGAAGTCAGCTGACCTCCGCCAGGGCTAGGGAGTGGACCGTGAGCACCCGAGGAGGGTGCCCCGGAAGACTCCACAGTCGACAGCTGTACAACCACATTGGTACTGCCTTGGCTGCGCCCAGAAGAATCCCCCCAGTGAGGCGACCAGGGCCGTAAAAGTCCAGAAGGACGGTGCCCTGCCTCAAAAGAAAGGGACTCCCTCAAGGAACCCAAGGGGGAAGGGTGGAAATCCACACCTCGGCTCCATCCAGGGCCCGAGTGGACCCCAGAAAAGGGCTGACGCACCGACCCCACACCCTTTGACCCCTCAGAGTCCAAGAGAGTCCTCCTCCTCGAGAGGGCCAGCCTAGGTAGCTGGCATCTCTGGGCAGCCCCCAAAGGGGAGGCCCAGGGAACAGTACCCTCCCCTCCTGTAGGCTTCTCGATGGGCCCCAAAGTTGGGTGATCAAGACACACCACTGGAGGGGTACCACCACCGAGGGTCGATGAAACCCCAAGACCAGGTTGCAGAGCTATGGTGGCTCGCACCACTGCCTGCTGGTCAGCACCACTGACCCTAGTCTCTGGGGCCACCTGACTCTCCTCAGTAGGGGCTGGCTCCATTCGTCAGCGGACACAGTGCGCCCTCCTCCGCAGTCAGCCCGGTGGCACTGCTCGTCTGACTCGGGCTCGACTCGACTCGAAGAGGTGAGTCCAGCTCTGAGCCAAACAGTAGGAGGGTGGGCAGAACCAACCTTGCCAGCGGGCCCAGCAGCCAGAGTTGTGGCCGAGTCGGCACCCGTGCCCTCTGCAACCCCACGAGCGGGACCTCCAGGAGGCACCGGGGCAGCTCAAGCCAAAGGTCCAGGGCCAGACGCAGCGCCGTTGAGTCCACCAGCACCGGGGGCGGTACCAGGGACAGGGGCGGCACCGACAGCAGCCCCAGCAGCATCCTTGGCGCCGATGACACCGCTTGGCCCCACGGCGCTGCGAGCGGCACCGAGGACTGAAGCGGCACCGCCGACGGCCCCGAAGGCAGACCCGGCGTTGAACATGGCACCGACCGGCCCCTCGGCACGGAAAGCGGCACCGAGAGCATGGGCCAGGCGCTGAGGATAGCACCGACAGCCACGGCGTGAAGCCTATGGCGCCGAAACAAGAAAGGCACAGCGCCAGAGCTTAACCTCGGCACCGAGGACAGCGCCGAGGGGAGACATGGCAAAGGAGGATGCCGGATCCGGTCCCACGACACCACAAGCGGCGTCGGCGCCGCGAACGGCGTTGACAGGGCCCACAGCATCGAGCGACGAGTCAGCGCCGACAGGGCCCACGGTGCCGAAGGCTCCGACCGACGACATCGAGGACGGCGCCGACCTGGGCCTTCCGAGCCACGGGAGTGACACCGGGGGAGCCTTCACTCCCGCAGGGGTGATTGTCGTGGTGGCGCCTCCCGCCCGCTCCCGGGAGGAAGCGGGATGGGCCTCCTGCACCGCGGGAGGAGCCTCGGCGATGGCCGGGCTACAAGTGGCGAGGCTCCCTCCTCCTCGGTCCAGTATAGAACTGGGAGGGACCCGGACAAAGGGCCGAGGCTGACCGGCCCGAGTGAAAGAACCCTACCCACGAAAGTCGGCGGAGTCGCCCACTTTCACTGCGCATGTTCGGTGACCCGCGTCCATGGAGAAGCAGGCATCACATGAGTCCATGTCATGAAGCGGGCCAAGACACGCAAGACACTGGTCGTGCTGGTCGGTGACGGAAAACTTTCGGCCGCAAGGGCACCGACGCATGGGGGGCCGACCCGTCATCGAAGACTTTTTGCCCTCCGACCGAGACATGACCTACGGAGAAAAGAACACCAAAACAGACTCGACGTCACAGAATTCAAATAAAAAGGAAAGATCTTACCGGGTGATGTCGAGTGGAGGCAGAACACAGAGCCAGGCAACCGGCGGACTGAAAGCGTCGATTTCAAAAGGCTGAAGGCTCAAAAATCTTAAAAGCTTCCTGAGGGAGCTCGACAGCAGGAGACAAAGAACTGTGGTAGGCAGGCGGGTCGACACAGCCTAACGGCCAACCCTTGAGCGCCACGCACGCCGGCCTCGAGGGCTGCGCTTGGCGTGGTATGTTTGCCCCGCCTACCCCTTTAAAAAAAAACAAAAAAAACTCCCGCGGGGTCCTGACCTCCGGCCAGTACCCATCTGTGATGAATGGTGAAGATTGACACAGATAAGATCTCCCTCATTCATGTAGCTAATTTACGTGCCTAAGCTCCACCCATCCAGCCCTAAGTCACCTGCCCCATAGGAATCCCTATGTGCTTACCCCACCCCTGCCCCTGGTGAGCATCTATCTACCTACCTAGCCAGCTAACCTGCCAGCTCAGATGTCAGTCAGGGCTATTCCTACAGACAATGCCCCTCCTGCTGCAATTCTTTGCAGGCTCCCTAACAATAGTTACTCAGGGGATAGCAGGAAGGCAGGCGAGAGGGTGGGGCAAGGGTGATAACTCTGTCTAGACAACAGGTCATGGGGTAGAGTAGGATAAAAATAAAAGTTACATACTCACCATAATTCTTGATCTTCTTGGACCATCTTCACCATTGATTCACACCAACGGGTTCTGGGCCAGAGGCGCTAGGACCCTGAGGGAGCCAAGACTTTTCAGGAGGGCCAGCGCCGAGGTAGGCTGCGTGCATGTGTGGCACTGTGAGACAAGCTTGTGCTGCATGGCTTATCTTGGCACCAGGCTTCAACCGCCTCAGTACCTTTTTTACCGTGGAGGTGCAGCATGATTTAATTAAGCATAACACCTACAGGGAAACATCCACTTAAAAATGGACCCCACCTCAGTGTGGTGCACAGTCCGATTAGCATTTCCAGAAAAAGTATCATTTTTTTTTTTATCTTTGGTGCCTTGATTTATTTATAATTTATCTGGTTGATCCTGCCTCACTCTCCACTGGCATTTTAAAACCAAGCACCTCGAGTAGCGCACCCATAACCTCCCGCAGCCGTCACCAGAATGATGTATCATGCGAGGAGAAGCCACAGGAGCGAGCATACAGTTACTGTACAGCCGGAGCTTCTAACAGGTGCGGTTTGGAACGTACATGTCTTGGTGCTATACTAAGACCAGGTATAGACTGGCAGTCCACTGTGTGTCCCATTACACCAGGGCATACTTTGCTTAGTCGGGATGGGGATTCGGATGGTGGGAGTGCCACTAGACACCAGGGCATACTTTGTTTAACAAGGGCAGAGAACTGGGGGGTGGTGGTGCCACTAGACACAAGGGACATCTTATATCATCGGGACAGGTGGGGGGGGCGCTGGACACCAGGGACAATAAATCATAGAAACTTAGACTTTGACGGCAGATAAGGACCGCTTGGCCCACCTAGTCTGCCCATTTCCCTACCTATTGGATAAGCTGTGGATCCTTTTTAACCAACAGCCTACTTCTTCCTACCCATCAATGGGATACCCTACTTCATCAATTGGATAGTGTAGTGGGGGGGGCACTAGACACTACAGAATAAGTATACATGGACAGGATGGGTGTGCAGGGATGGGTGTGTGTGTGCTACTAGCCATCAAGGCTGACATGGCTGGTGCCCTGCCACTTCCAATGCAAATGAGCCCTTGATGGGCATGTTAATGGACCCTTAATGCTTTGCATGCCCAATGGGCTAATTTGCATTTTGCAGCTGGTATTACAGGGGATGGGGGTAGATATGGAGAACTGTACTGCCAGAAACCTGGACTACTAGAAGAAAAAATGGTTTAAGAGAAAAGAATGAAACTGCCTATATGCTACTTCATACAAAAATAAGTGTTTGAATGGAAAAAACATTGCCACTGTAAGGCAAGCATAATGACATGCAAAATATCTTGATTATGCATAATACAGTTTACTATATATATGCCAACACAAAATATATTTAACTGTCACTAACAGTCATTTGAGAACAAATAAAATAGACTCAAATCAAACAGAACAAAATGTGATTTTTATATAGTGCCTTTCACACAGTACACAAAGTGTTTCAAAGCACTCCACAAAAACACAAATGCTAATAAGCTGACTGGTAGATACTGTCAGAAGAGTTACTATACAGATAAAGAGACAGTAGTTATTAAATACTCAACAACATTCACATACAGTTACAGCCAACTACAGAATGTGTCTTACTGAGAGAGGGACCACTGGCCAAGATATCAGGAATATCCCATACACCTTATGGGGAGGGCCATAGGGACTTTAACCTTGTCCCTGAGCAACCACCAAAGTTGGGCCGAAGCATTTCTGGAGTACCACATAGTCTGATGAACGTATTCAATAGTGCACCATCTGAAGTGGACCCAGGGGAAAAAGACAAGGTAGAAAGAGAACATTTTTACTGTGGTGATCAGTATTTCCTACTTTCCTCTTGGGAACCCACCCCACTCTCTGTCATGTCACTTAAAATAACACTGTAAAATGAATCAGAACCTGATCAAATTTAGAACTGAGACATCAACAATATTCAGATATGTTATCTTGGAAATTTCAATTTTTAATTAGCTGTCTAAGGACTACTCAACCAATGGGAGAGCAGTCTAACAATGCCATGGAGCTCTGCAGAATTCTAACTGGACATTCTAGTCAGTGCTAGGAACCGAAATAAACAGATAAGGCCCTCAAAAGCATCTCATTTGAAAGCTTTCAACTTAAATGTGTGGTACAAACTGTGCACACAATGACCTGACTCAGAATATGGCATGTATCATCACTTATGAGGGCACAGCTCACCCATGGCTTTGCCAGAGTCATTGTTCTACACCCTCCAAAGATAAATGGCATAGCCCAAGTCAAGCCATTGTGTATCAAACATCTAAGTTTAGACCTTTTCTAAGTTCTATGTCACAAAGATGTTTCTGATAGAAGGCTGCTGTACCAGTGCCAGTGTCTCAGACTGCTGCATAATGGCATTTGAGACTGGAAGGTCATGTGTTCTAGACTTGCATCAGGAACATTTATTTACTGAAAGTGTTTACCAGAAAAGGCTTGCTGAACTGAAAACAGCTCATTTTAGTTGGCGTCCTGGTGGAGGGGGACATAGAGAAGCACAATATAAGGCATTATAATAGCAGTTGGAAATGTAAGTACAACAAGCAGCAAATTATAATACATGGTAAGTGGCATGGTGCAAACAGTCAAATAACAGTTTCCAGGTTGTCCCCATAAACAAGAATTATTTGTTTAATGTGCTTACCTAGTAAACAACAGCTAAATAAATAGTACTGGAAAGGTGAGCAGCACTAGAAGTGGGCTACGCTACATGGAGGTGCCAACCTTTGGATGAAATGCTAAATCAAGGTTTCTTAGCTCTGCCCATATGTGGTGTCTGTCCAGGCAGAAGCTGAAGATCCCATACTAGTTACCATGAGAGTATGGTATTTCCCTGGTGTCCTAGCCAACATTACCGGTCAATAAAACAGGTTCATGTAACCCACACCCCCAGGACACACCTGGAAACGAGCCCTCACAGCTCAGTGTACCTTTCCTGGTCAAAAGTTATAACATAAATACCATGAAGAGTGTGGCTCAATGGATAGTGTGCAGTGTGCTTCAACAGCCACAGAACAGAACAGGGAGAAACAAGATCCTAGTTCAAATTCAAACACAGCCAATGGATCAGTGTATAAACCTGCACAATTTGCTTGATCTTCAGCTGTAAAATAGCGTATAAGCAATATCATACTACAAATGAGATGATGCGTCTCAGCTACACAATCCTGGGTGCATACAGTACATTCAGTAAAAGAATATAAAAGCTTCAAACCACATTAAAATCCTATGAACCCCCTTTGAATCCAATACACTCACTACCACATGATGCATAAATTGCTTATGTCTGACTGAAGAGTAACCTTATGGAGGAGGAGATGTACTGCTCTAACCTTTAAACTGGTTGTTATTTACAGCAAATGTAATTAGATAATTAGTGTGTGCATGAGTAAGCTATGGTGTGCTTGAAACACTTCTCGTGCTGTTAGAGGGAGATGCAGTAACTGTACAAGATCAATGTGCCAGATGGTACTAGAGGCGCCAAAGATGGTCAGGTCTTTTGTAGTTGCTCTTTATCATGCAGTTTTTCTGCTGCAAAACAATATGCCTTCACAGGGCAGAGTGCGTTTTGATTTTTACCAAAGAAACTTTTTTTTAATTTATATTTTATGCCCTGTCTCTGATGCTTAGCTCCTCTGGCCCCATCCCACTGGCCTCCACTTACCCACTTTGCCATCTTCTGCCAAGCCTCAGCTCCCTGAGGGGAGCACATCAGACATGAGGAGGTGCACTGGGGAGGCAGGAGCCAGTCCTGAATATAACAGGATCCCATGAGACTGGCGATGGGGCCTCTTTCCTGTTTTCTCCCTCGCAACCCTGGAGGATGCTGGCGATTAAGTGGTGCTAACGCACAGCACAAGTACCTGACTCATGTGCCCTCCTTTCCTCATAGCATCTTGCTGCACTGTCACCTATGATCACCCAGGAGACAGTACTGCAACACATATAGCCTCCATCCCTGCCCAGAGGAGGAAAGTGTTTGCTGGGATGCTCACTACTCCTCTCCCCTACTGGCCTCCAATACCCAGGTTTTGTTCCTGAATCTGGGTTGCCGGTATCACAAGTAGTAGATCTACCTCATCTCCCAAGTTACTGTCCCCCTTTTGTTCAGTAAATGTGGCGCTCCTACCTTTCGCCCCAATTTTTTCCTTTCACTCCCCTAGCATCTTATCCTCGAGACCTTTTTTCCCTGAATTGTGTTATGTTACCTCAGGAATCTATTTGTGTACTTTGTCCCAGCTCTGTGTTGCTGCTAATTCATTTTGTCTTTTAATTTTTTTTTTAACCAATGTTTGTAAGTTTTGCACATTTGTAAACATTTGCTGTCCTTTACTGTCTTCACCTGGCACCAAGTGAGCTCCATGTCAATGTGCTTTTCCGGGTCAACAATTTTAAATAAATGAATAAATCAATCAAGCAAGCAAATAAATAAATATGCTATGCTAATGAGCCCAAAGAAACATGTTTAAACAAAACAGAACTCCTTAAACTGACTTTGCCACTTTTGGGATAACTTTGCAAGAAAAATTGTAGGATTTTCAAAGGGACTGGCTGCTGATGTAAATGTCAGACCACTGCATATCTCTGTGTAACCCTTGTGGAGGGGCGTGGTCATATCTGACAGGATGGTGTGGCTGTAAGGAAGAGTACTGAAAGATGAGTGAGTAGCATGCAACTGACCACCCTGTTTGCCAAGGGGAGTATCAATATTGTAGCACAACCCACAGGTCCTGGAGTGGTACTGGGCTTACAAAACTTGTTCAGAGGTAAACAAAAAATCAAAGTTTTTGACTGAACTAAAAATGCCCCCTCCCTGTTATCTCTGTGTCTGTATTTTCCTACACTGACTAGATGAAGCATTTGCCATGAAATACAAGAAACCACAACTCTGCACAATTTCACTGGCTGAATGCTACCCCAAAACAAACACACACACACAAAAAACTAAAAGCCTTATATAAAGTCAGGGCCTTAATTTTTCTGTGACAGGGAAAGCAGCAGACATTTCTTGGGCATGCCGGTAAGTATAGGAGGGGATATCTTCATAGTCAGCAAAGGAACACTATTAGATAAAAGGTTCTTAAAATGTACTTACAGTATAAATATAACAGCAGCTCACAAGCCAGACCTTATGCCTAAATTGGTCACCAGAACCAAGGCTCCAATACCTTTAAAGGAGAATCGTACAAAGCAGAATCTGCCCACCCGCCCAAAGCCTTACCCCTCGATAAGGCTTTTCGCAAGCCAAACCATTTTTTTCACGTGAGCTCACTTACTTTTTAGGTGTTGAAAAGTCTGGGATGCTACAACATGGCAGAGGCTGTGCGGTCTCATTTCATGAAGTAGGTATTACAATCACTGGGTCAGTACACTCTAGTACTGAAGTGAGCGTGCGGTGCTGCACTTTCACTTGAAACAGGCTTGAAACTAGTCCTTCCAGAAAAGCTTTTATTCTTTTGGGGTGTTTGTTTTTTTAACAACAAAGGGAAAGCTAAGGGCAGGGGTTGGAGAAGAATTGCCGCTAAAATAAAAGTCTCTCCCCTTTTTTTTTTTTGAGGGCCACATAGGGGTGTGTGGAGAAAACAAGTCGCCCCCAAGAGGTTTGTCCCTTGATGCCTCACCCCTTTTTTTTTTTTTAAACAAGAAGGGGTTAAGGCCAAAAGAAAAGGGAAGGAGGAAGACTGCCTAGAAGCCTGGGCATTGCAGTGGAAGGTGGACGAGTTGCAGTGATGAATGGTGAAGATATTCTGGAAGATCAAGAATTACAGTGAGTATATAATATTCATATCTTCCCATAATCAGTCTTCACCATTCTTCACTGGTGGATTTGAGTACCAATGCTACCACCAAGGGTGGTGTTGGAAAACCCTCAGGGAAATGGTTGTTCCCTCAGCCTCCTGTGGGGGAAGAGCACAGAGAGGCAGGGGCCCCTCATGGATCTGGCAAGGCCCAAGACGGGTCAGGGTCAGGTGGAAGCTCCCGTGGTCTGTGAGCAGGAATGCATCCCACAAGCTCACACCTGGCCCAACAGGAGAAGATGTGGGCCCCCTGGTAATGTGAGGTGACCACCCTACACTGGGCCAAGGGGACACCGGGAAGGACACAGCTAGGCTGTTTGACTAATACAGACCGCAGTTCCCATTAGCCTGGAGGCTACCTTGTTGGCATCGTAGGATGACTTTGCCTGATGTTTCGCCAGCTCCAGACCCTGTGCAGAAAAGCTAAGCGCTGATTCAATGTTGCCCACAAGTGCCTGCCATAGGACATCTGATGTGGCTGGTGTGCAGCTATTCACAACATGATGCATACCACTGAGAAAACCCTATGACCCCAGATGTCGAACCCAGATGAGTCCGACTCAAGGGGACGGTCATGAACTGGGTGCCTATGCCCAGAGGGAGTGTCCAGGAGATGGGTCCGAGAAGAGGGGTGAGGGATGGCTCTGGGAGATCCCACAAGTATGCAATACCTGTGCTGGATGTCCCTCAGGGCTGGAGAGGGGGAAGAATGACAGAGCCAGATGTCTCTTGATTCCTCCACAAATGACTGCGGCCATGACAGTATGACCATGAAGTCATGACTGTACTCCTCAAGGAAGGACAGAATCAGACATGCAGGACTGTAACCAGAAAAGTGGGACAGTCTCAGCTCCCTTATCATCTCTGAAAGGAACTGCTGATAACAAGTGTAGTCAGCATCAGAGGAGGATGGACAGAGGAGTCTTCTTCCTCAGTGGAGGAAGATAAAGAAGAAGAGGAGCTGGTCTCAGGGTGCAGCAGTGCCAAGGTTTCAGGCTGAAAGAAAGCCTGCTACATTGCCCCCTTTGGTAGGTAGGGAAGGCAGTCGCTGAAGCCCTGAACTGCAGGCCAGGGGGTCCCATAGAACCAAAAATGCCAGGAAGAGGAGGAGGGACAGGCAGAGGAGGAGGAGGTAGGTCATGAAGGACCAGGCCAGGTCCTCTGCCAGGGCTATGAGAGCAAACAGGGGACCTATCCCGAGGGGAGGGGATGTGCATCTCATTCACCCATGAACGCCCAAGCATAGAGGAGTGATCTGGGTGGTGCCCTTGCAGGGAAACCCCCAGGTGGGGAGCCCCATTCCCAACTATAACAGGCCCAGATGGTTCTGGGGGGAAGAAGACCTATCAACCCCCACCTCACCTGAATGGTTTCTGCCCCTTGGGCTAAGCCTAAGAACATTCCTAGCAGCAGAAGCCTGGTGCAAAGCAGAGCTGGAGCCACAAGCAACACCAGAACCCCCTGGGCACCACAAGCAGTGCCAGAATCAAGATTCAGCACCAGGGTGGCACCAGAACCCCACCTGGGGCTGGAGGCGTCCCCAGCACCACAAACAGCACCATTGGGAGATACAGGGGAGGCAGCACCATGGCAAGCACCAGCCCAAGAAGAACCCCATAGATGATATGGACAATAAAGGCCTAGGGCTAGGCCCAGAAAAGTTTCATGCTTCATGAGGGCCTGGAAGTCAGTTGGGCTCATCCCCATCCTCACCCTCCAGATCAACTAAATGCTTGAAGAATGAGATCCAGACAATCTCCAGTGGGCGACTGGCTCCAGAGACCTTTCCTTTCCTCTCTCAGAGCAGGAGGGGACCTGCCGCACGGGCTGCACTGCCCCGCTCACTGGCACTGACATTAATGACAGGAGCCAAAGGAGCAACGGACAGTGACCCAAAGGGACCCACCGCTGCAGGCCCAGCACATAGCTGTGACTCCACCACCAGGGGTATCCGGATGCCTGAGGGAAACTGGCTGTCTCACAGACCCCTCCTCCAGGCCTCCTGTCTCAGCAAGATGAGAAGTAGCGGAGGTCTGGTCTCCCTCGGTATGAATAGTACTGGGGAGGGGCTCAGGGTAAGAGCCTAAGGACCTTACCTTCAAGTTCCAAGTGCAACACCTGCCTCTAAAGGTGGGAGAGTCACATCCCCACCTCATCACTTGAATTTCCAAGGAGCAAAAGTCCATAGAGAAGCAGGCATTACAGTGGTCCATGTCATGGTCCGCTCCTAGGCAGATCCAGCAACAATCCTGTAGGTCCTGGACAGACATGTTTCTCCTGCAGGGAAACGAACACATGGGGAAGTTTCCATCCTTTTGGATGTTTTCTTCTGCTTTTTAGGCCCCTGGGATCTGGACCTGATTGACTCATGGAAAACAAGAAAAAACAGCAAAAAAAGGGCTCAGCACCATACAAAGAGGATGGAAGGAGAAAAGATGGTGATGACAGGCTGAAAATGTTACACGGTGTGGAGTGACTGGCGATGAACATGACTAAGGCCATGTGATGCAGCAGAAAATGGGAAATGCTCCCATGTAGTGCTTTCCTCGACAGCAGGAAGAACAGAACTGAGGAGGCAACGGGGCCAGCGTTGGTTACTGGCCAGACCATGAGTGCCATGTTATACATTCACCTCATAGGCAGTGCAGTCTCTGACATCAGTCCCCTTCCTCCAAAACTTTAAAAGCATATGCTCCCATGGGGTCCTAGTGCCTCCGGCCTAAGACCCACTGGTGAAGACTGATTCTGGGAAAATCAAGCCTGTGTTTCCATCGAGGTGTAGCGATAACAACATACAGACATGAAGAGTGAAGCTCAAGAGGTCAGTGCTGTTATCTCAACCCTCAAGATGGAAACACAAGGCGAGTTGTGTACGGTCATCCATATTTTATTTTTCATAGTATATGGTATATGGGTAGAGGGAAGTAGCAAGCAGGAATTATGAGCGGTGCAGAGCACTGGTACAGAGAGAGACTGCACTCAGTGAAAATAAAAGTGAGCTGCCAGGCAGGAATCGGACTGAGCAGGAAGCCCTCAGTGAAAATTAAATCGGGCTTGCAGACAGGAGTCAGAGTGAGCAAGGGCACTGATGCACTTGATCACAGAACGTGTACAACATCTTTAGAACATGCACAACACTTCAAGAGCCACTGAATTCCATACCTAATAAGCCCTAATTATATACTATACAATTTTTGCACTTCACTGAAAACTGTACAAACAGGACCACCTTATAAATAGGGCATAACTGCCCTTACGATATTACTTTGTGACCAATTTTTTACCTGAATATAAATAACATTTTCTATCACTAAGTCACCCTGTGACGAAGGTTGCATTATAACATCCTCAAGAAGCATGAGTAATGAATTGCCTAACACAGGTTGAACCACAGTTGTATGAGTTGTTCTCAAGATTCAGGCAAAAATGTGCCAGGAAATGTTTTCTGAACTCAGCTTTATTGATAAGAATTGGCAGTTACAGTACAATCACATGTAAAATACATACAGTATATATATATATATATATATATATATATATATATATATATATGTATATATGTATATATATATATATATATATATATATGTAATATATGGAAAATAAAATAATACCCCAAAATACATAAAAAATCCCTGTAATACACTGCCAAAGCAGGTAATACCATCGATGGAACTCAATAATACTATAATTTGAGATCTCGTAACACTATCGATTGAAGATCTCAACGATAGTATTATTCTAAACTCTAACAAGCATGGCGCCACCGGACAACTCGAGCAGCTTTCACTGACTGCGAGCGGCACCTACTGTAACTGTCGCACTGTAAAAAAGCCGACTACAGATTCACATCATGTAAGCGCCTGACCAAAAATGTCTGAGGCAAAAGAACAAACCTGTCAGAAGAAAGGAAAAATTTCATAAAAGAGCAAGAAAACATAAACACTGCAAAAACAGCTTTCATCCCACGGTTGCTTCCAAACCACCTACAAAATAGGTGAGTGCAGAGAAATATAGAAAATTCCACAGAAGAACTAGAACAATACTAGCAGATTTCATATTTAAATTAAAAAACAAAATGCACAGAATATGAGCCCAGCACCATAAGGAATCCTAGGCAGTGTTGACCGTCACCTCTGCAAAATAAATTATCCGGAATCAATTTTTCAAAGCCCTACATCAGTCTTTAAAGAAACACTGAAAACTCTAACTGCCAAGCAAAAATATTTAAAAAAACTAGGAATGGGCAACAGACCAAGGCAAGCACAAGCCTTGACAGACAATGACATCAGTTTACTTTACAGCAGTGGCACTATAGGCTTGACATCCCCAACTAGCCTACTGCATATGTTATTTTTTAACATAGGCCTTCACTTTGCCTTAAGAACAAATGAGCAGTATCAACTAAGATGGGGCAACATAGTCCCAGGAACAAACAGTGAAGGAAAAAAGTATCTCGAATATCATGAAAGGCAAACAAAAACTCGCACAGGCACAAACCTATGAAATATTCGTCCTGTCCCACCCAGACTATACAAAAACGAACTTTGTCCAGAGTGAGATACACTCACTGCCTACCACCAATATGCATCTAAAAGACCCCCTAACATGAACACACCTGATGCACCTTTTTATTTAACCCCAAACATAAGACTAAAGCCAACAAGCTTCTGGTACAGATCTATGACCATTGGCGAAAACAAAATACGTTCCATTATGAAACTCTTGCAGCAGTCAGCTGGACTACCCCCAGACAAGAGAATCACTAATCACTCAACTCGCAAACTGCATCCAAAAGTTAATTGATTCTAACGCCCTCCAACCGATGTAGCACAAGTGTCTGGGCACAAAAACATCCAGAGCATAAACAACTACAGCACCTTGTCTGAGGAAAACAAATGAAAATCTGCTCCATCCTTTCCGTGACCGCAATCAGCAAGCACACTTAAAGAAGCAGAAATCCCACACCGACCACTTCTCTGCTGCACAACCAACTTCCTCAATAATGCATGTCCTCAACAAGAATCAGCCCCACAGTACCCACCCAGCAAAAGTGCTCAATTTTCCACCACAACAGGAAACATCTTTGGATCACACTGCAACTTCTTCGGGAACGTAGCAATAACCATTAAAAAATCTCCTCAGCCTAAAAAAAAAAGACGCTACGTGATGTACTCCGACTCCGACTCGAGTAGCACTCTGCACTAGGTGTCACTGGTTCCACAACAACAAAAAAGAAAAATTACAACTGTTTTGTTTGCAGTTTCTTTAACACTGCTTGCTTTTCTTTGTTAAACTGTTCCAAAGTTATCCAGTTGCCACAATCATTGGCTGTGAATTACCTCACCACCAACTTGACCCACCATTCCTGACTATTGCAAAGGTAAGAAACTACTATTTTTATTTTCCATATATTAAAAAATAATAATGTTCTGTCTGAGGATAATCTCTCGAGATCTGGGGCATTTGAAACCCCGAGCCTCGGCCTCTGAGGTTTACTGTGCCCCCAGATCCTCTCGATGAATTACTGCCTTGTAATACACCAGAATGCATCTATTATTCTATTTATATATATATAAGCACTTTACAGAATTTGTAATACAAATAGTATAATGACATACATGATAGTACAAATGTAGCAACCGTTCATCTTGCTAATACTATAAAATTGCATTCATTACTGTTCTTAGAAGACTATGGTGTATTGGTAATGGTATCCTTCAAAACCTATATCCAAGTGAGCTCAAGCAAATAACCCATGCTGTGCAGTCACCAACATTGTCCTGAGTCAGTAATTCAACACACAACTTTAGTAATTAACAGCAGTAGGACCCGGCAGGACTGCACGACAGTCTGTCCCCTCGGGCTACCCTAGTTAGACATCACTTAGTGTTCCAAGGAAAGAGGGGAAAAAAAGGGCAAAAAGTGAAGTAGCAGCTTGTGTATAATTAGGTCACCTTTGCAGAGACCTTAATACCCAGTAAGTGTAAATGTGTCAAAGTCAGTCCCAAATCTAATCACAGCTGAATAAGTGGTAGCAAAACCCTCTACAGAGCAATCTGCCAACTCCTCTTCTCTCCCCTGCCTCTGGAATCACCTCTCTCTCTCTCTCTCTCTCTCAACTGGCTCCTTCACTCTTTTTCAAAGTCCTTCTCAGGGATCATTTCGACCCCTTATGTATCTGCAACTAGAGTTTTCATTTCCCCTTTTCTTGTCTTCCTCCCTCTTCTTTCTTCTCCCATTTTCCTCCATTTATTCTGACGTTACTGTCCCCGTTTTGCTCTGCAAAAGTGGCACTCCTACCTTCGACCCCCATTTTTCTTTTTGCTCCACTAGCCCTTTAACCCCGAGACACTGTCTCACTGAATTGTGTTATGTTATCTCAGCATTTTATTTGTGCTCTTTGTACCAGCTCTGTGTTGCTGTCAGTTTGTTCAGTGTTTTTTATCTATGTAAGTTTTGCACATTTGTAAACATCCACTGTCATTTATTGTCTTCACATGACAACCCATCCCCCAGGTTACAGTGGGAAATAAGATCCAGCTCAGTGCACCTTTCCAGGTCAACAATTTTAAATAAATAAATATATACACACACACACACACACATACATACATGAATAAATAATGAAATAAATTTTTTTTATTAACCCCTAGGTGGCACTATCCCAAGGGCTACTACCCCTGCCTTTTTGGCTAGTAGCAGGTTAAGGGGCCTGAGTTCTGAAACGGGTGCCTCCACCCGGAGGTCAGGGTTGGTATTGGTCAAGCTAACCTGGGCACAGCCACACTGTAACCCCCCTTCTTTCCTCACTAGTGGCCGGAACAATACACAATAATCACTTTCACAATACCCCTGATACACCACACAAGTACCCACACTGTTTGCCTTACCACCAGGACTTTCCTCTGGCTCGACCCTGGGGACTCCTGTAAAACAAGGTTATACACAGCAAATAACAGCAGTACAGTACTCTTGCACAAACTGGAACCACAGTCAGGGTAAATGCAAAAAAGAGTTGGATCTGATTTATTTAAGGGACTTGAACAAGGAAGGTGCGTAATCAGGTTAATTTGCTTAAAGGCTGTATCAATCAAACAGTTATGCATACACTTCAAGGTCCATAAACAGTCACACACCCTGGGTACCCAGATAGAGAATGGTGGGCTAGCCAGGAATGCTGCAGCTAGTTGGGGCCCTGTGATGGAAGAAAAACGACATACACAACACACACTATTTGTGATCCGTAGCCACAGAGCTCACTTCGTGAAAAGAAAACAAGAAGACAATCAGATGACACACTTTTAGATTAGGCTGTTGTTGCAGGGAGTTACCCTGATGATTACTCACAATACCCAAGACTGAACATAGGCTGGACGAAAATCGAAACAGCAGGTGGTTAATCTGGAGTGTCAGGAGAAGCAGGGCCCATGCGATTCGCCGAGACGTCATTCCTGTTCAAGCGTGGAACAGGGGGCTGATCCCCAGGCAGGTCTCTCGTCGGTGGCTTTCTCTGTGCAGTGGGGTAGTCTGGCAGGGCCAGCATGGCATGGCCCAGGCCGAATGGAGATGAACGCGGATTCAGTCCGATTAGGCTGGATAAAGCTTCCAGCAAGCAGAAGGCAGTTCATAGAGTGGGGAATCAAATCACGACCCTCTTTCAATACACAGCACATTTACATGTAAGGAAATTCTACTGTACCAGGCAAACTGCTCTCCGGTCATGACTGCAAAGTCTCTGCACATATCGGGGATTCAAAAGCAGCTGGAAATCCTGACAGGCCGATCGTATTCAGCAAAATCTTTAGTCTTCTTCAGGTATGAGCCTGGTAAATAATCAGTGGCTTACTTCATTCTCACAAACTTGGATTCAGTGCGAAATAATTCTCCTCTCTCCCTCTCAGGGGCAGCAGGCAGACATGCAGGCCACAACTCAGGCCTTTCCACAGTTCTCCCACGCAAAACTACTTAAACGGCTGCTTGACTGTCTCAAACCTGTTGCTTTTTCAGCTCCCAACTTAGATCTGACTCAAACTGCAGCAAGCCTGTGAATTTCCCCAAGATCCAAAAGGTTCGGTTTGCTGATTCATCTGTCAGTCACAACAGGAGCTCCTCCTTTAGGTGCAAAAAGGCGCCAAAAGCCCAAAACTACAATTCCTACAGATTTTGACTGCAGACAGCTCCTGTAGTCCAGCTCCATTTTAGGTCCCACCAGTACTGATTGGTCCAATTCGGCAGTCCAGGACCAAGATAGTGGAGATAAACAAAACAGTCCTAGCTGCAAAGGCAGGTTAGACAAACTACATTATCATTATCACTCTAAATAATTTTCTGCAAATAGTAACATCTTTCAGTAGAGCTCCCTCTCAGATTACTCATGACTGCAATCCAGGCAGCTCTTAAAGAGACAGTACACAGAGGCTATACAGGCACTCTCTGGCAATCACATTTAAACTGCTAAAACACAGGACACCAGCCTGGCAGTGAGCATTTAGGCAAGCTCGAGGGAGACTTTTCAGGAACCCGAATTTGTAGGGGGGTTACATTAATGTAACCAATAGTAAATCAGCAGCCATACCACATATATTGAAATTTATTCATTACGAATGAGACTGCAACATCAACAAGTAAACAATGACCCATGACAGTGTGTGGGTTTATAGACATTTAATGCACGCCTGGGGTGCAATGTGAGGCATGAGGCCACAGGCCGAGTGTCCTCACAGCACCCCAGGCATTCATTAAATGTCTATAAACCCACACCCTGGAGTGGGTTATTGCACTTTTAACATGGGTTATGTGTAAACAAGAAAAAAACCCACTCGAATGTTTTTTTACCCTGGTTAAAACATAAAAAAGGTACTGTATTCTGCCACCTTGCAAAACAGTCTCCACCACAAAATGGATAGTTAACTGATTTTATACACATATAAATGTCACACATACATTAATGACATAATTTGTGATATCTGTTGTGCATAACACACTTTCCTACACTGCCTACGGCATGTATCCCCCCCACCCAAACACACACACTGACAGCTGATGAGACACAGACACAGTCCGGGGCCTTGCAATCCAACATAACTGTACTTCTCTGTGTGTCCATCATTAAGAAACATAGAAACATAGAAGTTGACGGCAGATAAGGACCGCAAGGCCCATCCAGTCTGCCCATTTCTTTTTCTATCTTATAAAGGTGCAATTGGCCTTTGTTCTGTCAGTGGCCTATCTAATCATACTCCTCTGTATTGCTTCCTTATGCCTATCACATGCCTGTTTGGAGCCCTGCACTGTATTCATAGCCACCACTTCCTGAGGTAGGCCATTCCATGCATCCACCACCCTTTCTGTGACAAAGAATTTCCTCACATTCCCCCTTAATCGGCCTCCCTCTAATCTCATGCTGTGTCCTCTTGTCCTGCTATTTTTCTTATATTTAACCATGTTAGACTCTTTCACCTTGTTAATGCCCTTAAGGTGTTTGAATGTCTCGATCATATCACCTCTCTCCCTCTTTGCTCAAGGGTATACATGTTGAACTCCGTTAATCTGTCCTCATATGTCTTCTGATGCAGTCCCTGCACCATTTTGGTTGCTCTTCTCTGGACTGCCATCATTACTGGACTGAGATCAATTGTATGGAACCACTAACTACCTGTCTCTCACTAGCACCACTAACAGTACCACTCCCAGAAGCAATAGGCACCAACACAGAGAAAGAGAGAGAGAGGCACTGCTGCAGCTGACACAGAGACACAGCAAGCAGCAACACAGACACACGGATCGGGGGAGGGAGCAACTGGGAATGGGATATCTGGGTGTCAGCTCTCCCGCTCTCTGTCTCTCTTGTTGGACTGCAGACTGGAAAGCAATCACTTCTATGAATGCCACTCACAGTGCAGCCTCTTGACTGCATAGCTCTCTCTCTCGCTCTGTCTCCCCAGCATGGCATGAGACCTTTACTGTCTCTTTCTCTCTCGCAAGACCTACAGTCAGCCCAAACAAAGACATGGGGATAGGATGAGGGAATCGAGCTGCTCAGATGGCTCAACTCCACTGACTCCAAAGGGAAAAATGCAAGAGAAACCAGCTCCTGCCATGTAGTCCGCTATTACCAGACTTAGGAGGTACGAGTACTGGGCAAACAGTGAATGTTGCCATGTAATACTGACACTTGCGCTGCCCGCAGATTGCTAGTCACTCTGCCCCATCTCTGTCTCCCGTAGGTCAGGGAAGAATGACACCCACAGGTACAATACTCTGCTTCATACTGTGATTGCTAACTTGAGATAGTCTGCTTGCAACGTTTTAGACATGACTACCACACAACATGAAGACAGACACACAGAGAGGACAGTGCAGGACACATGTCTCTCTTGCTCTCACTGTCTGTCTGTCTCAGCAACTGCTGTGTAGCACAACTGTTCTAAAATGGAGGGGAGTGGGTACACAAATACTCACTGTCTCCACAGGATGAACGACAGGAGGAAGAAGAGTGGACAGTGGCAAAGCTCCATGTCAGCTGATAACCATGCATTGGGGGGTGGGATTAAGGTGAACATCAACCTTGCTGTCTACAACTGCCATGACAGCAACACTGGTACCGAACAGTAGGAGGGGAGCCCAAACACCACATTCTCCTTTACAACACACACACATTCTCCCAAAACAGGACTTCAGAATGAAATCATACCACTGGGGCTCTCTTGCTTCTCCACATTCTCTCATGGCTGCCTGACTCACTTGACTTGCAGCACTCAGGAAGGAATGCCGACAGCTCTTGGTCACAGTAACTCCGTGGAACCATGCATTAAAAAGGGAATTTAATGTATGGCCACGCTGGAAGACTCCACCAGTAAGCTTCCACATTTGTACAAACCCACTTTGTAAGTGTTATTAATGCATGTCTATAAGTCTGATCAATAATGGAAGTTGCACCTGACAAAGAAATTGTAGAGCTCGTTGAAGCTTCTATACCTAAACTATTCATCAGTCTAATAAAGAAGGTAGATACCATGTCATCCATGACCCAACACATTTTGTTTAATGTATGTTTCTGCTAACTAAAATGCACTCCTCAAAATTGCCAATTATAAACATTTGGTTTATATTGATATCAACTTTGTCTCATCTATTTCATTTTTACAAAACCTTTAAACCAATTCACAGAGATGTAAAAGTGTTGTAACTCTATGGATGCCAAATGTTCTGTTTACACACTTCTTATACCATGAATTTGACTACTACACTTCAAGGCTATTTTTTCTCCACATAATAAACTTCTAATGTTCCCAATGTGGACAATATATTCTTTTCCTTGTTTCACTACAATGTAAGCTGTTGCAAAAGCCCTCACAAGCAACATTTTTAACCACTCTCAGTTGCTTTCCTGATCATCATATGACTGCTTGATTAGGCAGCAGTCACATTTTCCATGTCCGCCACCAGAGTAATATATTGCAAACTGAGTGAACAAGGGGCAAACAAGGAGAACTTGCTTCTGTTACAGACAAGTTTATTCCAAGACTGGCAGGAGGTGATGCCCCAATATCTGGATGCCCAGATGGGTTCTGTCTGAGGATAGCTACTTCAGGCTTGTCCCAAATGTGAAGAGCCATTTGACAGAGGAGGCATGCACATCACACAGCGGGAGCCATCCCAATGCCTCCAAGTCCATTGTCCTTCTGGAGACTTACCCTTTGGGAATGTTGGGTCAGCTTGGAAGGTCCCTTTGGGGTAAGGGACAGAATGGTTTATGGTGCTCACCATTCAAAGAGTTGCTGAAACTTCCAGGCTGCACATGTCACATTGCTGGTGTACTTTGGCAATTGTTTTAACTAACACCTGGCTGTGGTCATTTTCTCTGAAGCACTGTGTATGATATTTTGCTCTGAGGAAGGGGTATGAGGCCTACTAAGACAATAGGCAGCCTGCAAAGGACCTTGTAGCAGGCAAACATTTTTGTGGCCCCTCCCACAGAGGAGGGACAGGTAAGCAGGTAGAGCTGCCCTGGGGAGAGAGGCTTCCAGCCAGAGAGGTGGAGAAAGGGGCATATAAGTAGCTGTATAGCCTGGGCCCAGTTTTTTTTTTGCTTCCACCTCTCTGGTCAAAATTACCACTCACCCTCCTTCATAAAAGCAGGGTCAAGGGCAGACAGGGTTAGGGCAGGGAACCTAGCTGTCCCACTAGGGAAGACCACCTTAGGGGTCAGAAAGGAATTTTCCCATTTTTTCCCCCATGAGGTTTTCCAGGTTTTTTGCTCCTCTGCCAGGCTGCTAAAATTTAGAGTTAGTTATGTCACAGTCATGTAGATGTTGTGGTACAGTAATCTCACAAGGAGTGTACATGCTGTGGCTGGCAGGTGGTGAGGTCCCAACAACCAGTTGCTCAGATGAGGCTGGTCTGGGGATAGCCTCTTCGGGCTTGTCCCTTGTCTGAAGTGCCATCCAGTGGGGGAGGGGTACATGTCACATGTGCTGGGAGACATCCCTATGCATTGGAGGCCGTTGTCCCTTCAGAGGTTACCATATGGTAATGCTGGGTCCACTAGAATGGTCCCTATGGGGTAAAGGATGTACCGGTGCAAGGCACTGACCATCCAAAGACTTGCTGAGA
The DNA here is from genome assembly GCA_016271365.2 of Neoceratodus forsteri. Lineage (NCBI taxonomy): Eukaryota > Metazoa > Chordata > Ceratodontiformes > Ceratodontidae > Neoceratodus > Neoceratodus forsteri. The sequence goes on along the minus strand of CM057455.1, from coordinate 1,726,724,813 downwards.
CTTCCAGGCTGTGCATGTCATACTGCTGGTGTAGAAACATACAGAGATATTAATGGCAGATAAGGACCACTTGGCCCACCTGGTCTGCCCATTTTCCCTACCTACGGTAACACGCAGACCCCACTTGATCTCTGGCTTTCCCCCTTCCCTAGTGTCGCGTCAGCACTTGTTTTAATAAACAGATGGCTGTGGCCATTTTTTCCAAAGCATCTTGTATGGTCTTTTGTTCTTAGTGTCTTGTATGGGGCTTACTAAGACAAGTGATACTTACTGAAGATATCAGTATGACCAGTGATGCAAGAACAAAAGCTGGCTTATAATCTTAGGATGTAAAGGTTCCTGTGTTAGCAAACCCAAGAAAGAATCTCCTCCAGTTTGTAACTTTAGCTAAAATGAAAGTTAAAACAAACTGTTGCTTTAACTTGTGATTTGCACTACGATGTATGTGCCGCACAATACCAGCTGGGCAATAGTTAGTTGAGCTGACACAGCAGTGTAACTTCCTGAAAAAGGTTGACATTAGGCACTGAGTTGTAAGCCAAACACATTACCTAGCTAAGAATCAACTGAAGTGGAAATGTAAATGCTTTCTACTAGAAAGCAAACATTTTGAAGACTTGTTTTTCTCATTAGACCAGGTCAAATGTGGCAGAAACATGCTGACTTCTTGTTTGTAAGTGCACAGCAGGTACTGTACATGCTCTGCACCTGCTAGCCTCCTGTTTCGCTACAGTACAAAATAACTTTGTGGTTATTCATACAGGTCTATAATGGGCAAATGTTGATATAGTTCTTCAAAAGGAAGAGAAGTTAGTGAACTGGCCTGGGACATTGCCTTACCAACAGTAGTGGATCTAGAGGGTTTTAAAGGATGCGGGTGCAGCCCCCATTGTAACTTATTTACTTGCTCCTGCTGTATTTCACTTTGCTGGAGAAGTCTAATACATTGATAGTAAGAAAGAAAAAAATACTCATCTCAGTAATTGTGTTTCTTCTAATGGAGTCTTGCTGTATTCTGACAATTGCAGTTAGCTCCAGCACTTGAACTGCCCCCGAGAGTGAAGGGTTAAAATTCTATGCCAGGCATAGAATGTTAGGCTCGAGCTCAGTTGAAAACTCTGTCTGTGACACTTTGAAACCAAACCGTCAGATTCTTACGAGCTAAAACTCACTGACTATATAATGTGGAAACTGTAAAATCCCTACTAGCCAACTGGCAACAAAGACTTTAGATTCCCAAAAGACTCAAGTCAGGAAACCCAAAGACCAAAAAATGAAAATTACGTACCTACCGTAATTCTTGATCTTCTGTTGTATCTTCACCATTCATTACTGCTTGGGTTAGTGCCGGAGGCGCGCACCCGCTATGGGAGTTTTTTTTTTTTTGAGTCGGCTCCAACGGCGCCGCCCTTGAGAGCGACGCACTGCGTCATGCGTGAGGGGTGGCTGTTAGGTGCTGCAGACTCCTCCTCCATCTCAGTTCTGGTAGCTGGAGAGGCGAAAGCAAAGGGTAAGTAAAAAAGGAGAGCGAGGCAAGAGAGCCAAGGAACAGAAAAAGGAAAGGATATAAGCTGAAAAAGGAATAAGAAGGTAGAGGACAGACAGAGGAGAGAGAATTCCTAACCTAAGGGACCGCAGGGCCTCCTTTCTGGGGCAGCTCTAGGGGAGGAACAGATAGAGAGAAAGAGAAAAGAAGAAGAAGAAGAAGGAGAAGAAAAGAAGGCATGTTGAGAGGGGAGAACAGTGCCCATAGAGGCATTGGTTGAGAGGCTTATAAGCTCGAGACTAAAACAAGGGAGCAAGAATCCCTGCTGATAGGACTGAGAGAGGGTTCGACTGAACCACCTGCAGAGATCAGACATAAAGGGCAGATTCCCTAATCTCTCAACATGCCAAGTCCCTACATCCTAGCTGAGAGCTCACAGACTGCCCGGGCAGAAATCTGTTCCGGAAAGAGAGCGCCCACCTAGGAAGGGGAATATGCCCCTTAGCACCCTATTAAGCGCTAACACAGAAGTGTATGGGGAAGGATTATGCCATACTGAAGGCAGCTCTGTATGAAAGGATAGAGTGGGAACTCAATCAGACTCCCTTAAGGCAAGGCAAGAGCAACTGCTCAAGGCTAAGAAGTGCAAAATGCACCAGGCAGAATGAGCTGAATAATAACACCTGCCAGGGGGAATCTAAATTTCTTTGAGGCCGAGCCAGGGCACAGTCTCTTAAACTGTGAACTGCGTAACGTGATCAAGGTGCCCAGAGGTTGCACCCTAGGGGCAGTCAGAAAGAGTTCCTTCAGAATAGGTGAAACACAGACCCTGCTCGTTCCTCTTTACCTTGAGGAAAAAAGATCCTTTCAATAAGAACGGAAAATAGAAATTTTTTTTTTTGGCATAAAGGCCAAAGGGAGGGAGAGGAATGAGATGGGAGGGGGAGACACCACAGCAGGAGGCCACTGAGGGGAAGGTGGGCGGGAATCAGTAATGAATGGTGAAGATACAAGAGAAGATCAAGAATTACGGTAGGTACATAATTTTCATATCTTCCCTTGTCAATCTTCACCATTCATTACTGCTTGGGTGAGTACCAAGCCCCCAAAAAAGGGGGGTAGAAACCCTGAGGGAGCAAGACCCCCAGCCTCCTGTTGGTGAGAAACAGAAGGGGAAGACCCTGGGCTAATCAAGAGAGAAGCCTATGGGGAGAAGAGCTAGGAGGTGCCCCCCGAGGATGGGGAGACGGAGGAAGCCCCTGTAGAAGTCTTCTAGCTCTGGAGGAAAAGAGACGGGTCCCCCGGAAAGCAGACCGAATCACCCTACGCCAGGCCAGGGGTGACAACCTTGATAGATGAAGCCATGCTGTCCATCTAATACAGATCGCTGTCCCTGCAAGCCTGGAAGCCACCTCATTGGCGTCATAAGATGCCCTAGCTTGGTGTCTTGCCAGCTCCAGGCCTCTAGCAGAGAGGGCAATAGCTTGTCTGGTTTGCTCCATATCAGGCATTGATGCTAAGATTTGGGAAAGCATCGACCACAAATGCCTACTGTAGGCAGCGTGATGGGCCTGATGAGATGCAATGCAAGACATCGCATGAGAGGAAGAGAACACTCTTCGCCCCCACCGGTCGAACTGTAGAGAATCCAAGTCCGGTGGACCGTCGTGCACCAGGCGGCGCCCGGAGGGAGTCTCTAGGTATGCCAAACCCGAGGGTGGGTAGGGGAGAGTACCTAGGGATTCCGAAGGAGCACAATACCTACGCTGGCAGTCTGCCGGGGCTGGAGAAAGGGCGGCTGGCGACTGCCAGGAACGGATAGACGCCTCCTGGAAGGGAATAGGCCAGGATAGTACCACCAAGTGCTGGGCACTGAATTCTCCAAGGAATTCACGCGTCTCCTGTTCAGTATTGTCTCACCTAACATAGGAAATTCGAAGATCTCTCACCATCCTCAAAAGGAATCGCTGATATTCAGTGAAATCAGCATCGGAGGAGAGATGAGCAGTGGGTTCCTCTCCCTCAGAGGAGGGAGACAAGAATGATGGAGAGCTTGAGTGTCCAGAGGATTCTTGCGGTGGTGGGGATAGGCGAAAAACCTGCTCATTCATGCACCTAACATATGAGGGGAAGGCCGCCGCAGAACCTCTGAACGCCTCCCAGGATAACGGGCCCATGGGACTGACATGGCCTGGGAGAGCGGGGGGTGGCTGCAGAGGAATGGGAGAAGGGCACCTACGGAGAGGCAACTGTCCTCTGCTAGGGCTCTGGAATCCAGAGAACGGAGCCCGAGCTGGCGGGATCCCGGACAACAGACCAGGTCGCAAAACAGAACGCTGGGGATGCGTAGCCTGGAAGAGCCCAGAAGGGGATCCTCCCCTATGACAAACCTGGGACTGCATGGATCCAGAAGGGCAGCCCACAGCAACGCCACCAGAGGGGTCCCCGGGGTCCAAAAGGGAAAGACAGCGCCCAGCGCTACGGCTCTGAGCCACACCCCGAGGGGTGGCAGACAGAGACCGAGATGCCTGAACCCTGCCCCTCGACCCCTCGGACTCCGAGAATGCCCTCCTCCTCACCCCAGTGACCTCCCACCCCAGGGTGCAGCAGCACCAGGGTCGGTAGCTGCCACGAGCCCCCAGGAGGGAGAGCTCCTCCACCCCGCTCATCGCCTCAGGGACCCCAGACCACCCCAGCCTGGGGGCCTCAGGGAGGACGACAGCGGGACAGAGGAATAGGTGCGCTGGGCCACCTCACTCAGGCCACCGGAGACCCTGACTCCGAAGAGTCAGGTTGCCAGGACAGGTCCACATCTGAATCATCAGCCTCCGAGGAGGAAGAGATCAGCTGGATCACAATACTAGCAACCTCAGGGGTCCCCGGGGAAATGGCGCCACGAACGGCGCCAGTGCCGGAGGTGGCGCTGGATGATCCCAGACCCCCCGCCACACCTAAGCCCAGCCCCGGCTCTCCAACGGTGCTAGCCAGACCCACGGCACCACCATCGGTGCCGGGACCCCACTCGGCACCGCCAGAAGAGCGAACTGGGCGTGCGGCGCCACCAAAGGCCAACACGGTGCCGCCATCAATGCCATCTCGATCACCGGCGCCGGATCCGAAACAGCGCCGGAAAGTGGCGATGAGGGTCCACCGATGCCGAGCCCAGCAGGCGTGGGCCTCGACACTGGGGGAGCCTGCACCTCCGAGGAGGTGACTGCCGAGGCGGTGTCCCCGCCGCGGCCCCAGAAGGGACCTCGGCGTTCCTCCGACACCGCAAAAGAAGCTTCCTCTTCGGCAAGAGAAGATAAGGAAGCCTCCTCCTCCTCTACAGACCATATAGGCCCAAGAGGGGACCCGGAGGAAGGGCCTAGAGACCTTACCTGGGAATCCCTGGAGCGGCGCCATCCCCTGAAAGTTGGCGGGGCATTGCCGATCTTGAATGCGCGGACTTCTAGGACGCGATGGTCCATGGAAAAACAGGCATTGCATGCATCCATATCGTGGTTGGGTCCCAGGCAACGAAGACAAACATCATGCCGATCCGTGGCAGAAAAATGCCGCCACAGGAGCACCGACGATAGGGCGCGCCCGCCTCTTTTACGCTTTGCCCCGAACCCGACATGATGTGAAAAAATTATAATAACACAGCAAAAGCTTCCGGTGCCATCCAAGAAATTATGAAAAGAACGGTCTTACCGGGTTTTGATGGCATCGAGAGAAGATCGAAAGAAGTTCGAGAAGGAGTCTGGATTGAATCCGGCCTAACTGTCACTAACCGCGTAGCAGGTGCAGCCTCGATGGCGGGAGAAACAGAACTAAGATGGAGGAGGAGTCTGGCGCACCTAACGCCACCCCTCACGCATGATGCAGTGCGCGCTTCTGAGTGTGTGCAACTGCGAGCTGACTCCAAAAAATAACTCCTATAGCGGGTGCGCGCCTCTGGCACTAACCCAAACAGCAATGAATGGTGAAGATTGACAAGGGAAGATCCAAGCAATAAGAACTGAAAAACTCTTAACTAAACAAGCACAAAGCACCCAACACAACAGGAGTGGGCTAAAGACACCCCTGGGGTGCAACACTGCACCTGCCCACCCACTTCCCAAAACAGGTTCTGAGAGGGGAGGCAGGAAGGGAGGTCAGAATACAGCAACACTCCATTAGAAGAAACACAGTTACTAAGGTGAGTAAATATTTCTTTAAACAACATGAAGTCTTGCTGTATTCTGACAATTGCAGACTACCAAGCAGTACCTCCAAGGAGGAGGGACAGAACCTACTTTGGGAATAGGCTCTGAAGCACTACTGTGCCAAACCTAGCATCACTCCTAGCCTGGATATCCAGAGAGTAATGCTTGGTGAAGGTATGAACTGCTTTCCAGGTAGCTTCTTGGCAAATTTCTAACAAAGGAATATCCCTGGCTGCAGCCGGAGATGCAGCTGCACCTCTAGTGGAATGAGTGCTCAGGCCTGAAGGTGCAGTTTTTCCCAGTTTTTCATAGCAGAATTGGATACAGGACACAATCCACCTGGCAATGGTTCTCTTGGTGGCAGGTTTTCCCTTACCTACTTCCCCATAAGTGAGGAACAACAGGAGGGAGTCGAACCTGTGACCCTTTGTACGTTCTATGTAGTAACTAAAGACCCTTTTAACATCTAAACTGTGTAGCCTCCATTCCCCTGAGGAGGTGTGATAAGTGAAGAACACAGGAAGAGACATAGATTGTTTTAAGTGGAAATCAGAAACCACTTTAGGTAAGAACCTTCTATTGGTTCTAAGGACCACCTTATCTCTATGGAATGAAATGAAGTCAGACTCCACTGAAAGGGCTTGCAATTCACTGATACGTCTGGCAGAAGTAGAAGAAAACAAAAACACAGTTTTCCAAGTCAAGTACTTGACCCCTGCTGAGGACATAGGCTCAAAGGGGGGTTGCATAAGCTAAGCAATGCAAATATTCAAATCCCAGGCAGGAGCAGGATCCCTAAAAGGGGGGGATTGGTATGAAATAATCCTTTGAAAAATTTACACAATACAGAGTGAGATGACAGGGAGGAAGACTTCTCCCCACAGACAGGAAAGCAGAAATAACTGACAAATGAACTTTGAGAGTAGTTGGTTTGAGGCCTAGGCCATTAAGGTGAACAATATAATCCAGAACTGTAGACAACTCAGCAGTATCTGGGGATATATGCTTCTTGGAACACCAAATACTGAACCTTTTCCATTTGGAGTTATAAGTTTTTCTGGTGGCAGGCTTTCGGGAAGCTTTGAGAATATCCAGAACCCCTTGGGACAGATGTAAGTCTGCATACTCTAACTCTTCAAGAGCCATCCCTTGAGATTGAGTGACCGGAGACTGGGGTACCAAATCCTCCCCTGAGAGGAGGTTGGCAGATTGTGATTCCTGGGAAGAGACAGGGGAAGATGGACTGCTAAGGACAGAAACAGGGGGTAACAAGGCTGCCTGGCCTGGTCTGGAGCAATCAGAATCCCTTTGCATGGTTGTGACCTTACCTTGACTAGAACCTTGAACAGCAGAGGAAAAGGAGGGAAGGCATAAAGAAATTTTCCTTCCCAGTTCAAAATCAGAGCATCCAGAGGGAGTGAGACGAAGACTGGGGGTCTGCAACAAAACAGAGGAAGTTGGTGATTTTCTGGGGCTGCAAAGACATCTATCTCCAGAGTGCCCTACCTTAAGAAAATCACTTTCAACATCAAAGGATCCAGAGACCATTTGTAATGGCCCTGGGAAATCCTGCTCAATGCATCTGCTATCACATTGTCCTTTCCTGGGAGGTGGACTGCTACTAGAGAGGTCTGCAGGGAATAAGCCAGGGACCATATTTGCATGGCCTCCGTGCACACGGCCGTGGGCCAAGTGCCTTCCTGCTTGTTGATGTACCACATGGTGGTAGTGTTGTCCGTCCTGACCTGAACCACCTTGTTCTGTACTGACTGAGAGCTTGGAGGGCAAGAAGTACTGCCCTGAGCTCCAGGAGGTTGATATGAAGAAGGGATTCCTGAGGGGACCACAGTTCCTGGGCCGTGAGAGCCCCCAGATGGGCTCCCCACCCAAAAGGGAAGCATCTGTGGTAAGAATCACAAAGTGAGACTGAGTGACAAATGGAACACCTTGCCTCAGATTGTCCAGGTCCTGCCACCACTGAAGGGCCTGAATTAAGATCTGAGTAACAGGAACTAGCTTGGTAAGAGGATCTTTCCTTTGGGACCAAAAAGTTCTCAGATGGAACTGAATGTCCCTCATCTGAAACCTGGCCCCTTGGACCACAGCCGTGGAAGCTGCCAAGTGGCCCAGAACCTGAAGAAAATGCCTTGCTGGTCGAGAAACCAGAGGGAGAAAGGAAGAGACCAGCCGAGAGATGGCTTTTGCCCTTTCCAAAGGAGCATATCCAGCTCTGCTTCTATAAAAATGAGGAGCTGTACTGGCTCGAGAACTGACTTGGGAAGATTGAGAAGAATAAATTACTCACCTTAGTAATGTTGTTTCTTCTAATGGAGTCTTGCTATATTATGACAATTGCAGTATGACCGCAGGTTAGAACTGCTCCGGAGGTGAAATAGTTAACTTTCCATGCAGGCATGGAACTTAGAGCGCGAGCTCGGTTGAAAACTCTGTCTGTTGTGCTTCAAAGGTAAACTGTCAGATCTTTACGAGCTAAAACTCACTAAGGTTCTGTGTGGAAGCTGTAAACCTACACTAGCCAACTGGCTACTAACATAAACACTCATTTTTTGGTCTAAAACAAAGACTCAAGTCAGGAGACCCAAAAAATGCAAAAACACAACACCAATTCACCCCAAAAAATAGGTAAAACAAAAGGTGGGCATCAAAAGTGCTAACTCCTGTAATGCCCACCCACATCCCAAAACAGAGGTTCTGAGAGGGGCAGGTCGGGAGGTTATAATATAGCAAGACTCATTAGAAGAAACAACATTACTAAGGTGAGTAATTTTTCTTCAAACAACATGAAGTCTTGCTATATTATGACAATTGCAGACTACACAGCAGTCCATTTGTGGAGGAGGGACAGAACCTCTTTAGGAAATAGGCTCTGAAGCACGGCTGTGCCAAACCGAGCATCGCTCCTAGCCTGGATGTCCAAGGAGTAATGCTTGGTAAAAGTGTGAACTGTTTTCCAGGTAGCTGCTTGACATATTTCTAGAATAGGAATGTCTCTGGCAGCAGCCAGAGAAGCAGCTGTACCTCTGGTAGAGTGAGCCCTCAGGCCTGAGGGAGGAACTTTACCCAACTTCTAGTAGCAGAATTGGATACAAGAGACAATCCACCTGGCAATGGATCTTTTAGTGGCTGTCTTCCCTTTCCCAACTTTGCCATAGGTAAGGAACAGTTGAAGGGAGTCAAACCTATGACCCTTGGTACGCCTATGTAGTAACTAAGGGCTCTCTTCACATCTAGGTTGTGCAGCCTCCTCTTCCCAGAGGAGGAGTGGTCAGTGAAGTACACTGGAAGAGAAATAGATTGATTAAGGTGGAAATCTGAAACCACCTTAGGAGGAACTTTCTGTTAGTCCAAGGACCACCTTATCTCTGTGGAAAGAGATAAACTCCTGCTCCACTGACAACGCTTGTAATTCACTTATGCATCTGGCAGAGGTGATGGCTACCAGAAACACAGTTTTCCAAGTCAAGTACTTGAGCTCAGCTGAAGACAGCTCGGAAGGTTGCATAAGTTGAGCAATGCAAATATTAAGATCCAGGCAGGGCCGGATCTCTGATTGAGGGTTGTGCAACAAACCCCTTAAAAACTTGGAAAATACGGGATGAGCTGAAAGAGAAGAGAATTTACCTGCTGAAATAAAAGCAGACACAGCTGCCAAGTGCACCTTGAGGGTAGCTGGTCTCAGCCACAAAGAATTCAGGTAGACCATATAATCCAGGACTGTGGGTAGATCAGCAGAGACTGGGGAAATATGCTTTTCCGAGCACCATATGGAAAACCTTTTCCATTTGGAATTGTAAGTAGCCCTGGTGGAAGGCTTCCTTGAGGCCTTCAATATTTCCATTACACCTGGGAAAGGTAAATCAGCAAACTCTAACTCTTCAAGAACCAAGCCTTGAGATTGAGAGATTTGAGATTCGGGTACCAGACCCTTCCCTGGGCACAGGTTAACAGATTGTGATTCTTGGGAAGGCACAGGGGAGGGTGGACTGCTAAGGACAGCAGGAGTGGATATCAGGGTTGTCTGGCCCAATCTGGAGCTATCAGAATGACCTTGCAGGATTGGGATCTGATTTTGACTAGCACTTTGAACAGGAGAGGAAAGGGGGGAAAGGCATAGAGAAACTTCCCCTCCCAATTGAGGGCTAAGGCATCCAGCGGAAAGAGCCCAATACTGGGGCCTGCATCAAAAAGAGGAAGTTGGTGATTGTCTGGGGCTGCAAAAGATCTATCTGCGGGTGCCCCATCTGGCAAATACTACTCCTAAGACCAGGGATCCAGTGACCATTCGTGTTGGCCCTGGGAAATCCTGTTGAGAGCATCTGCCAGGACATTGTCCTTGCCTGGGAGGTGAACTGTCAGAAGAGAGGTGTTCAGGAGTAAGCCAGAGACCACAATTCATCTGCTCGGTGCACAAGGTCAGGGACCGAGTGCCCCTTTTTGCTTGTTGATGTACCACATTAGAAGCGGTGTTGTCTGTTCTGACCTGAATACTCTTGTTCTGAACAGATTTGGAAAAAACTTGAAGTGCTAGAAAAACTGCTCTGAGCTCCAACAGGTTGATGTGGAGCAGGGATTCCTGGGGAGACCACACACCCTGGGTGGTGAGATCACCCATGTGAGCTCCCCAGCCCAACAGGGATGCATCTGTAGTAAGGATTAGAGAATGAGACTGAGTGACAAAAGGAACCCCTTGTCTCAGGTTGGTCTGATCCTACCACCACTGTAGGGCTTGGATCAGGTTCGAGTTACTGGGATCAACTTGGTAAGAGGATCCTTTCTTTGAGACCAAAGGCTCTCAAATGGAACTGATGTCCCTCATCTGAAATCTTGCTCCCTGCACAACGCCTGTGGAAGCAGCCATGTGCCCTAGGAGCTGCAGAAAGTGCCTTGCTGGCCAGGAGACCTGCAGGGTAAATGAGGAGGCCAGGGAGACCAGGGTCTTTGCCTGTCTAGGGAAGGAAAGCCCTGGCTTCCTGAGTATTCAGCTCTGCGCCTATGAAGGTAAGAACCTGGACAGGCTCCAGAACTGACTTTGAGAGATTCAGAAGGAAACCTAGAGAGGTAAGCAGTTGCTGCGTTATCTGGAGATGTAATTTGACCTGGTCTGGGGACTGGTCTACTATGAGCAAATCGTCCAGGTAAGGAAAGATGGCAATCTTTGCCTTCTTAGGTAGGCAACTGCTACTGCCAGACATTTGGTAAATACCCTTGGGGCAGAAGTGAGGCCAAGGGCATTGCCCTGAACTGTAGTGGCCTGAGGGCAGCTCGAACCTGAGGTACTTTCGATGGGAGCCTCTGATGGGAATATGGAAGTAGGCATCCTTGAGGTCCAGGGAAGCTAGCCAGTCCCCTGGCCTTAGAGAGGGTAGAATAATTCCCAGAGTCACCATTTTGAACTTTGGCTTTAAAAGGTGCTTGTTTAAATATCTGAGATCCAGGATGGGCTGCCATTCTCCTGTCTTTTTTGGGGTAAGGAAGCACCTGGAGTACAAACCTTTGCCCTGGTGTAGGGGAGGAACCCTTTCCACAGCTCTGAGAGCCAGGAGGGTAGAGACCTCTGCCTGTAAGGCAAGACCTCTGATGGAGTTGCAGGAAAAGATCTGGTTCTCAGCTTTGGAAATTTTTGAAACTGAGAACCAGTCCCTGGCTTACTACTTCCAGGACCCACTTGTCTGATGTTAAAGACTTCCAGTCCTGGACAAAGTAAGCCAGCCTGCCCCCTGAGGTAGAGGAGAATTGGCCCTGGCAATCCCATCAGGTGCCTGTTTGGCAGGGGCTTTGGCTGAGGGGTGGAAGCAGACCTGCCTGTACCCCCGCCTGCCTCTTCCTCTAAAGAACCCCTCTGAGCATAGGCGGAGGAGGAGGAAGCTTGGCTTGGTAAAAGGCTCATGAAAAGGCCTGCCCCTGCCTCTAAGAAGCTGCTTTTGAGGAGTGGCCTGCCTTCTTTGGCTTGTGACTCCTATAGGTGGTCCTATATTCATCCATTTTCTCATGTAATTCTCTGTTTGCTCCCAGAGAATTTCCCACAACAGGAAAATCCATGGCCTTGGACTGGGTGTCCTGAGACAGGGTAGTACATCTGAGCCAAGCCATCCTGCGAAGTGCCACAGATGTAGCCATGACTCTTGATGAAACATCATTAGAGTCCACTGCAGCATGAAACTGCACCTTGGATGCCTCAATACCATCCATAGCCACCTGTTCCAGCTCCCTGGCAAGCTGGTCAGGGACTTGTTTTGCTAGGGCCAGCACAGTATATCGCTTCTCGGCCTTTTGGCTAAGATCAAGTGTAGTATCCCATCTGGATTTCTGGTACCTAGCAGCATAAGCTATATAATTTGCTTGTCTGAGCCCCAAAGATGCTGCCATGTACTGTTTCTTTGCCATAGCATCAATCTTCCTGGAGTCCTTCTCAGGGGGGTGTGAAGCTAGGGGAATATTAGCCTTGTCACAGGCTGCAGCCTGCACTACCCCCACATGGCTGCATTGCTGAGTGAGGAAATCAGTGTCGGAGCCAGATAAAGTATATCTCTTGTCCATCCTTTTATCCACAGGAGGTATAGTGTGAGGAGTTTTTAAAACTTTTACTGTCTGTTTACGAAAAGATTTATGCAAAGAAATAGACAGTCTCCTAGACTCCGGAATATCCATCATTTCTACATAGTCTGGCTCCTCCTGGTCATCAACAGCTTCCTCAACAGGGAGCTGGAGAGTTTCAGCAACTTTTTTATAAAACATGAAATGAGAAGGGGACTCAGAAAGTCTTGGAGGAGAAACCCTAGGGGTCTATCTGGAGAGATGTCCGATCAATGGGCACATCCAGATCTTCAAAACCATATTCACTCTCCTCATATTCTTCTTCCCCCGGTTCATCAAAATCCTCAAAATCATAATCTTGAATCGGGGGAACCGTCGAATGCAACGCTTACTAGAAGGTGTCGGTTCGGTCGGAACCGAGAGAGAGACTGGACAATTTAATTGCTTTAGCTATTTCCTCAGCAGTTGGGGAGAGAACTTTTGGCTCTAAACTAGCTGACTTTCTAGCCCTTTTGATGGGACCGGCTCCTCAGAAGCGGCTCTTCGTTTGCCCGAGGAAGTATCGCCCTGGTCAGAGGGCACTTCCTCCGGTTCGGTATCCGGGTCAGCAGACTTTTTGGCCTCCCTTTCCCTGAGCCTACCAACTCTCTTATCTATGGTGGCAGCAGAGAAATTGTGACAAATCTGGCAGTCTGAATTGAGGTGGTCAAACCCCAGACAATAGACACATGTGGTGTGGGTCAGCCTTAGCAAAGCTTCCCCACAAACACTACAGTGTTGAAACCAGTGGGTCCGGTTTTCTTTTGGTTTTCAGACATAATGCCAGCCTAACCAACTTGCCCGCTTATGGCAATCCACCAAGCAAGACACCCTTATCGTTCCCAACTGTGTCACGGGTCGTGGAAAAAACCGTAATGAAATCCGTTTTTTTTAGAACTGATAAGAACCGGGAACCGCACTCTAAAAAAGGGCTAGCAGATTTAAATACAACCTGATCGGTTCAAACCAAACAGATAACAAATTACAAGTTCCACACAGAAAGAACTAATGTAAAACCTATCTATTACTTACATTACCACAGACAGAGCTTGAACCGACCGGTTTCGGTTTAATTTCGGCTAAAAACCGAAAAATAACACTTTTAAACGGACAAAATGAACCGAGCAGAAGGAGAAATCTCCGGAGCGACTGTTCAGTGAGGTGGAGTAAAGAATCTGACAGTTTACCTTTGAAGCACAACAGACAGAGTTTTCAACCGAGTTCGCGCTCTAAGTTCCATGCCTGCATGGAAAGTTAATTATTTCACCTCCGGAGCAGTTCTAACCTGCGGTCATACTGCAATTGTCATAATATAGCAAGACTTCATGTTGTTTGAAGGAACCCCAGAGAAGTGAGAACTTGCTGGGCGACCTGCAGATCTGACTTGACTTGGTCTGGAGACTGGCCCACAAGGAGCCTGTCGTCCAGGTATGGAAAAATAGAAATCATTTTCCTTCTGAAAAAGGCTACCACTACTGCTAGGCACTTTGTAAACACCCTTGGAGCTGAAGTTAGGCCAAAGGGCATTGCTCTGAACTGATAATGGCCTAAGGGCAATTCAAACCTGAGGTACTTTCTGTGGGAGAACCTGATGGGAATGTGAAAATAGACATCCTTGAGGTCCAGGGAGGCTAGCCAGTCTCCTGGCCTCAGAGAGGGAAGAGTTGTTCCCAGAGTCACCATTTTGAATTTTGGCTTTAGCAGGTGCTTGTTTAGATATCTTAAATCTAGGCTGGGTAGCCACTCCCCTGTCTTTTTTAGGGTAAGGAAGTACCCGGCGTACAGACCATTGCCGCTATACAGGGTAGGAACTCTCTCTATGGCTCTTAAGGCCAGTAGAGAGGAAGCCTCTGCCTCTAGAGCAAGGGTTTCTGATGTATTTGCAGGTGGAAAGGATCTAGGTCTCAGTTTCGGAAATTTTTTTAAACTGAGAACCAGCCCCTAGCTTACAACCTCCAGGACCCACTTGTCTGAGGTAACAGACATCCAGTCCTGGACAAAGTAAGCCAACCTGCCTCCTATCGGAATGGGGGAGTCGACCCGGGCTGACACATCAGGGTGTCTGCTTGGCAGGAGCCTTAGGCTGAAGGGTGGATGCAGCCCTGCTCATCCCCCCTCTACCTCGCTCTCTGAAGAACCCCCTTTGAGAAAAGGAAGAAGAGGCCTGTGCTTGGTAGAAAGACCTGTGGAAAGGCTTGCCCCTGCCCCTGGCCCTAGCTTGCTGCCTTTGAGGAGTTGCCTGCCTCTCCTTGGCCTGGGCACTCCTGTAAGTGGTCCTGTACTCATCCATTTTCTTCATGTAAGTCTCTGTCTGCTCCACAAACACAGAATTACCCACCACAGGGAAATCCATGGCCTTGGCCTGGGTATCCTGCGAAGGCTAGTACATCTGAGCCAAGCCATCTTCCGAAGGGCTACAGATGTAGCCATGACTCTTGATGACACATCACTGGAGTCCACAGCAGCAGCATGAAACTGTACCTTTGATGCCTCAATCCCATCAGTAGCCACCCCCTCTAGCTCCTTGGCTAGCTGGGGGAAGCCTGTTTAGCCAGTGATAGTACAGTGTCCTACCTGGACTTCTGGTACCTGGCTGTATAGGCCATATAGTTAACCTGCATGAGTCCCAAAGATGATGCCATGTACTGCCTCTTTGCCATGGCATCTATCTTCCTGGAATCTTTGTCTGGGGGGCGTGAAGCCAAGGGGATGTTTGCCATGTCACAGGCAGCAGCCTGCACTATCCCAACATGGCTGCATTGCTGATAAAGAAACTCCATATCTGAGCCTGACAAGGTGTACCTCTTGTCCATTCTCTTGTCGACAGGAGGTACAGAGTTGGGAGACCTAAGAATTTTTTGTGTCTGTTTCCCAAAAGGACTTATGGAGGGGAGCAGACAGTCTCTTAGACTCTGGGATGTCCATCATCTCTACAAAGTCAGGCTCCTCTTGATCCTCGTCAGCCTCCTCAATAGGAAGCTGGAGGGTTTGAGACACTTTTCTGCAGAACAGAAAGTGGGGAGGGGACTCAGAAAGCCTAGGAGGGGAAACACCAGAAGGTTTGTCTGGGGAGATACCCGGTTCCACAGGCACATCAAGACTTTCACTGTTGTAATCATCCTCTTCAAAATCCCCCTCCTCATCAAACTCCAGTTCATAAAAATCTTCAGGGGAATAATCCTGAACCAGGGGAACCAACCAAACCGAACCCCTGCCAGAAGGCGCCGGATCGGTCGGAAACGGATGAAGCGATTCCAAAATCCAAATCGCTCTGGCTATCTCTTTGGCGGTCGGAACATGAAGTTCTGGATCCGAACCGGCTGATTTATCCTTACGTTTCTCATTGTAGGAACCAATCCCTCAGGATCGGCTCTCCTCTTGCCCGAAGAAGTATCGCCCTGGTCAGAGGGCACTCCTTCTGGCTCGGTAGGAACCGAACCGGGCTGGCCTTCCGGGTCAGTGGATTTCTCGGCCTCCTTATCCCTAAGTCTACCTAACCTTTTTTCCGGGGTAGACTTAAGGAAATTCTTGCAAATTTGGCAGTCTGAATCAAGGTGGTCAAACCCCAGACAGTAAACACAGGTGGTGTGGGGATCAGCCTTAGCAAAGACCTCCCCACACACACTGCAGTGTTGAAACCCAGTGGGCCCATTTTTTTTCTTTGGTTTCTCAGACATGGCCAACCTAACAAACTTACCTTTTATTCAGCAACAGCCAGGCAAGACTCCCCTATCAGTTTTTCACTGTGTTACGGGTGTTGGAAAAAACGTTCAAATCACGTTTTTTTTTTTTAAACCGATACAGACCGGTAACCACACACTAAACTTCTCAGAAAGATTTTTGACTAAAGGATTGGTTCAGCCGAACCGATCGGAAAAATTTACAGTTTCCACACAATAACTGTACACAATACTATCCTATGTACTTATGGTACCACAGACAGAATCTCGAACCTACAAATGGAATGAAAAGCGGACTAAACCGACACTTTAACCGTGTTTGAACCGAGCAGAAGGAGAAAATCTCCGGAGCCACTGTTCAGTGAGGCAGAGTAAAGAATCTGACGGTTTGCTTTCAAAGTGTCACAGACAGAGTTTTCAACCAAGCTTGAGCCTAACATTCTATGCCTGGCATAGAATTTTAACCCTTCACTCTCTGGGGCAGTTCAAGTGCTGGAGCTAACTGCAATTGTCAGAATACAGCAAGACTTCATGTTGTTTGAAATCTACAATCAAAAAAATAATTACATTTATATTTTCAGTAAAAATTTAATGGAAAAGATAATATAAAGGATTAAAAAAATGTCAAAAAGTTGCATATCAAATATGCACACCACCACAGCATCCCCCATTGTAAAATCCTGGATCCGCTACTGCTTATCAAGAGTTACTGTAGGTCTGTCTCTACAGGAAGCATCAGAATCAGCTAAAGACTGAAAATAAGCTATGGTGGAATTAACATCAAGTCACTTAACTTCCCTGTGCTGCCAGGTTGCACCTGTAAACAAGCTTTCAGCTTAGTGTGTCTCACTTGGTTAAACAATTGAGAAAAAAAAAAAAAACATGCATGCCAAGTTGTCAACCCTTCATTCTTTCTCACTAGGTTTAACATCAAAATTTCCTTGATTTTTGAGTTTGGTAATTATGGAACACAACACTTCCTTTTGTTATTAGCAACTAACTATAGTGATGTATAAAAAGACCTGTAGCCCCTGTAGTTTGCAATATCCCAGGCTCTAATAGTTTTTATAAATACACACTGATTACATATAATCAGAGTCAAACTCTATTAAGTCCTTGTCAGTAGAGCAAGGTGCAGATATTTAACTCTTAGGCATCAAAGCCTACCAAGCAAAATACTATAATGTGGTGAAGCAGTTGTTCTACTGTTTTTGAGTAAACTAGAATACTGCACATTATTAGAATTTTGACCATTGTGAAGAGCAACCTGCTGCTCTTTTGATTTAGATTTACAAACTTAAAAAAATCCACCATCAGACTGTTCTGTGACAGAAACATCATATAAAAATATCTGTAAATAAAAAAATGTGCATAACTGAAACACAAAGTAGACTGCATAAACAGCAATGGGGTATGCACACTCTGTCTAAATCAGATTCAGTTATATATGTCTGGATTATGGCTAAGAGGTGATAGGCAACACAAATCAAAATTTAAAATTTTTCATGATTCGTTCCAAAATGGGCTCCTTCTTTAATCTGGATGTCTTTTCATCTTATCCTATATGATTTTTATAGTTTACAATGAGAATGTGTTGGAAGAAATAAAAGCCATGGAACTGCTTTCTGACCCATCACCAGTTGTAATCAATGCCACCAGCAAACATGCTGCTGTATATGCACGGTGGCAGTGATGTCATGTTGTGTGGCAATGACAGCTGGAAATAGATCAAAGTACATTTCATGATGTTTACAGCTGTGTTATGAACTGGATAAAAAAAAAAATCTAGGAAGCTGATTCACTGAGAGGTATCTGAAGCTATGATTAAATCCCACTACATAATCACGGCTTCAAAAGGCTTCCAGTCTCCTCACAAACAACAAATCAATCCAATGGCAACGGGCAGCCAGACAGCCACACAGAGGATGTGGTTGATAGCAGCTCCTAGCTTGCTTTCACTCATCTCACAGTTTTAGCAGCAGCATGTGAGTGGCAGCAATGGCGAGTTATT
Source organism: Neoceratodus forsteri (assembly GCA_016271365.2). Lineage (NCBI taxonomy): Eukaryota > Metazoa > Chordata > Ceratodontiformes > Ceratodontidae > Neoceratodus > Neoceratodus forsteri. Next base: position 1,726,706,852 of record CM057455.1, on the reverse strand, counting down.
TTTTTTTCTCCCTAACAAAAAAAAATAAAACATAAAAAACACAAACCACTGTCAGTCATGGTACTAAACGTGGGACAAAACTAAGCGCCAGCTAGCTCCAATGGCCAACCATGTTTTCAGCTGCCCCCCAGACTGGCAATGGCCAGTGAGAGACCCCAGACCAGAACAACACAATGGCTGCTCGCAGCCGAAGAGCAGCACCACTGCTGGCTCAGACAACTGCATGGCCAAAAATATCCCCCAAAAACCACAAAAGCAGCATAAAAATGAAAATTACGTACCTACCGTAATTCTGATCTTTCTGTGTATCTTCACCATTTATTACCTTTGGGTAATGTGGCCAGAAGTCATGACCCCACAGGAGCTCTTTTTTTTTTTTTTTTGGATGGACGGAGTTGACAGACCATCGGTGCCGCCGTCGAGGCCGACACATTGCATGGCGCTCGCGGGATGGCCGTTAGGTGTTGTCGACCCACCCTCCTGCCAGTTCTGAGTCACCATAGAGTGAGAAAGGTTGGAAGGGAGGAAGGGACAAAGGAGGCCAAGGGACAGATAAAGGAAAATATATACAAATTAAAAGGAGAAATAAACAACTGAGAGAATAGAAAGAGAGCTGGAAATCTAAGGGGATTGGGAAGGGGCCCCAATCTCCGGAAGTAGAAGAGGAAGGAGGGAGGGAAGAATTAGAAGTAAGGATGTGAGGGAGGTAAGGAAACATACCCTGAAGCCTTGACCTGTCTGCAGATTGTATAGGAACTGTGAAGGAGTAGCCAGAAGGCTACACTGCCAGAATTCAAGGCACAGAATCACTGGCAATAAACTCCAACATAAGCAGAAGCCGTTATTCTAAAAGAAAAGACAGGATACAGGGTAATACCCTCTCGAAACCAAGTTTTGGTGGTAAGAAACTAGTTTCTTAAATTAATTTGAGTGTTGATTCCATAAGGACAAAAACAAGGGAGAATAGCTGAAGGGGTGAGAGAGAAAGAGAGAGAGAGAGAGAGAGAGAGAACAAAAGAGAGGGCAACCTCCAACCCCCACCCCACAGGGGTGGAGCCGAGGCACTGAGGAAAGAAGTGCCCTCCATCCTAATCACTCCCCCCCCATGTGCCCAAGTTCACCCCACTCCTGACCAATGGAAAGGAAGGGGGAGAAGAGAAAGGCACACAGAGGGAGGGGGACCCAGAGACTGAGGCCCAAGGGGGATGGAGGGTGGGATTGTGATGAATGGTGATGATACACAGAAAGATCAGAATTATGTTAGGTACGTAATTTTCATATCTTATCTGTGTCAGTCTTCACCATTCATCACCTTTGGGTGAGGCCGAGCTTTCCGAAGGGGCCCTGGATCCTAAACGACTAGTGCTTAGCTCCTCAGTGGCACACTGAGAGAGAGAGAGAGAGAGAGAACCTTCACAGATCTAGAGAGGCCCGAGACTGGGAAGAGTGAGATGGGGACCCCCCCAGAGGGGGTAAGAGGTTGCCCCGACAGATGCCGCCTCACCCTATGGGAGAAAAGATGGGTTCTCTGGTATGCAGAGGAATTCACCCTATGCTGGGCCAAGGGTGACAACCGGGAGAGACGCAGCCATGCCATCCGCCTAGTGCAGATCGGTGTCCCTACAACCCTGGAAGCTACCTTGTTGGCGTCGTAAGTTGCCCTCACTTGGTGCCTTGCTAGCTCCAGGCCACGTGCAGAGAGTGCAATGGCTTGTCTGGTTACCTCCATACCAGGCATTGAGGCTAGGAGTTGACCTAGCCTGGACTACAGGAACCTATCATAGGTAGCGTAGTGGGCCTGATGTGCAGATATTGAAAGGAGCAACCGTGCCGAGTAGAAAGTCCTACTCCTCCAGAAGTCAAAATCCATGGAATCTTCATCTGGGGGCCGGTCAGGGTGAAGGGCGCGAAGCCCATCAGGAGTGTCCAGTTGCATCAGTCCTGACTGAGGATGAGGCAAACTACCTGAACACTCCGGGGGGGGGACAATACCTCTGGCGGAGATCCCTAGGGGCTGGGACTCTGGAAAAGGGTCTCTGCCAGAAATGCAACGACGCTTCCTGAAAGGGAGCAGGCCAGGGGGGCACCACAACGGTGTCCGTACTGAAATCACCTAAGAAGGCATGTGTCGAGTGCTCTGGATTGTGCTGTGTGGGTGGAGTGATATGCAGATCCTCCAACATCCTCACGAAAAATGCTGATACTCCGTGAGATCAGCAGCAAGGGAGATGAGGACAGATGGTTCCTATCCTCCCAAAGAGGAGGATGAGGAAGCAGGGGACCTCAAAGATTCAGTGGCTGACTGCTCAGGGGGAGCTTGGAACACCTGCCTGTCCGTGGCCCAAACATAAGAGAGAAAATGAGCAGCCACAGCCCTGAATTGCACCCACGAGAGAGGTCCGCTAGGACCGAGAATGCCTGGGAGAGCAGGAGAAGGTGGCAGAGGAGTGGGGGCAAAGCCGGCAACAGGAATCGATTGTCCTCTGCCTGGGCAAGAGAGTGCACCTGGAGCCCCAAGGGATGAGGAAGTTCGGGAAAACTCAACAGCCGATAGCTGGACAACCATACTGGAACTGCCTAGGCGGTGCCCTGAAGATTTCCCCCTGTGAGGTGACTGGGGCCGCAGAACTCCAAAGGGATGGTCCCCTACCTCCAAAGAACAGGGCCCTCTCAAGGAGACCGAAAAGAAGGGCGGAGTCCGTACTATGACTCCTTCTCAAACCCAGGTGGGTCCCAGAAAAGGGTCGCCGTGTCGAACCCCTACCCCTCGACCCCTCGGATTCCAATAGAACCCTTCTCCTCATAAATGCCAACCTAGGCAGCTGACAACTCTGCTCAGTTCCCAAAGGGACTATCCAGGGAGCAGCACCTTCCCCTCCTGTAGGTGCTCCGATCAGTCCCAAAGTTGGGCGATCCAGGCATACCACCTGAGGGGATACCACCACTGACGGGTCATAAAACCCTCCGAGGCCATGCTACAGAGCAATAGTGGCCTGCACCACTGCCTGATGGTCAGCACCCCTGACTCTGGACCCAAGAGCAACTGTCTGCTAATCAGACGGGGGCTGGTTCTGGTCAGTTGAGGACACTACTGGGGTGTCCATGAGAGCGGCCAAATCCAAACAGGCAGATCGCTTATCAGACTCAGAGTCCGACTCCATCTCCGAGGAGGTGGAGACCGAATTCCGGTGCCAGATGGTACACGGACGTCCGCTGCCATCCCGACCAAATGAGGTACCAATCCAGGGGACTGCATTAGAGTCAGCGCCGAGGCCCCCAACTGCACCGCGAATGGTGCGCCAAGAAGACACGGTGCTGAGGGTGGCAGCAGTATCGGAGCCGGAGCCTGTCACGGTGCCGCCCAGACCTACGGCACCTCAAGCGGCGCTGAGATCATAGACGGTGCAGACGACGTCTCCAACATCTCTCCAAGAGTGGTATCCCCCATGGTGTTGTGTCCTTGCTCAGCACCACAAGCGGCACCAGAGCTAGACATGGTGCTGTGCTCAGCCTCGATGCCGCAAATGGTGCAGTAGAGCCTCCCACGGCACCATCAGCACCATTGGTGCAGCGAACGGTGCCGACAGCAGAGACAGTGCTGAGCGATGGACCGGCGCCAACCATGGCACCATCAGAGCCCACGGCGCTGCAAACGGCACCAAAGCCCAAGACGGTGCAAATGGATGGCGTTGAGGAAGGCGCTGAGCCAGGCTTCTCAGCCCGAGGAGACGACACCGGGGAAGCCTTCACCCCCAAAGGGTCGATTGCCAATGCGGTGCCTATCACCTGCCCCGCAGGGGGGACAGACTGGGCCTCCTGCACCACGGAAGGGACGTCTGCAATGACAAGGCTACTAGGAGCAGAAGCCCCATCCTCCACAGTCCATACAGAACTGGGAGGGGACCTGGAGGAAAGGCTGAGAGACCATGGCTTGGCCCGACAAGTGCGTGCCCGTCCCCAAAAGTTGGTGGAGCTCATCCAACTTTCCACGCGCACTGTTCAATGACACGACAGTCCATGGAGATGCAGGTGTTGCATAAATTCATGTCATGAAGCGGGCCAAGACACGTGAGACAACGGTCATGTTTGTCGGTGACGGAGTATTTACAGCAGCATGGGCACCGTCACATAGGGGGCTGTCCCGTCTTCGAAGATTTCTTGCCCCCTGACCGAGACATGACCTACAGAAAAACAAATTAAACAAAGACTCGACATCACTAACAAGTAAAGAAAAGGAACAGTCTTACCAGTCACATCGAGTGGTGGTGAAAAATGGAACTGGCAGGATAGAAAAAGGCGGGGTTTAAATATTTCAGCATTGACGGAACTCGGTGTAGAAGTCTTCTTTCTGTTCAGTAGGCCTCTTGCGCAACTGAGCTTCCCACAAGGTGCGACCTCTACGGCAGGAGATGAAGAACTGGCGGGAGGGTGGGGTCGATGACACCTAATGGCCAACCCGCGAGTGCCATGCAATGCGTCGGCCTCGAGGGCAGCGCCGATGGTGCGTCGACTCTGCCCATCCCAAAAAAAAAAAAGGAGCTCTCACAGGGTCGTGACCTCTGGCCACATTACCCAAAGGTGATGAATGGTAAAGATTGACACAGATAAGATCTTAATTTACTGCAAATGACAAGACAAGCAGGCAGAAAGCACTTCACATCTGGGAGTAGTGCTTGGAGAGTGGAACAGATTTCACTGCATCACAAGCACTCCACCTCTTCAATGAACTCCAATTACAACAGCACCTTCTGCTGTCCAGAGCCCTCCAAGTACTATTTTCTTAAAGAGGACCTTCCCTGATGGTCCAAAAAGTTATAGCTTGTAGTCATTATATGTAGTACTAGACCTGAAAATGTGTATGCATTTGTTATTTCTGGCCAAGGTTTACTCTGCCTTCCATAATTTGGATTTGTTTTTGAGCCATGCTGCACTTGCCTTTGCTGTTCAGCTGCTGGGCTGCCAGTTCCTTATGACATCACTGTAGGATAGAGGAGTGACTCACACTGTGCAGTACCATGCGATTGCAACAATGATGCAAGGGAAACCTACCAGTACTCAGTGTACATGCTGTGTTCCCCCTTCCCCAAGACACCCTGACAGCAATGCATTAGGCCAAAATCTAAATGCCTTGTCAGTATGGTTTTTTTTGTGTGAAATTGACTCTGCCCTACAATGATGTCAGCAGTATAACCCTGGGCCCACAGCAACGCCAGGCTTGCTATAGAAGCTCTGGTACACCCTGCAATTTTTAGCAGCACAGAATGCAAAAACTAACTGCAATGGACAGTAATGAAATACAATTCCAGAATCAATGCAAGGGGTAATTAATGCATGAAAGTCAAAGTGACTGGGGAATATCCTCTTTAAAAGATACTCCTCCAACACCCAAAAAAAGCAATTATCAAAAGGTAGAATTTTTTTTTTTTTTTGCTAATAAACTTTGAAGTCAGTTCATAACAGAAATAATACACTCCAGGGTGTGGCATATCATGGGGTATCATCACGTCTCGGGTGCATGAAGCACAAGGCTGCATGCACCAGAGGTGAGCATGTAGGTCTAGCGCCTGGTGCATCTCCATTAAGAATCGCTGGTACAAAGCATACTCAGCATCTGAAGAAAGGTGGACACATAATGCACTGTCATCTGAGGAGGATGTCGATGCAGATGGGGCACTGACTCTGGGTACCATTGGTGCTGTGGAGAAGAGCCTGCACTGGGCCCTGTCAACTTCCTCTGCAAGCTCTCTAAGGCATCAGTGAAACCCCACTGTTGTTCCCACATTAACAGTCCCTCAGGCCCTATGAACAAGGGCAACCTCTCCAGAAAATAGTGTGTCCCTGTTAGAGGGGGTTGAGACTCCTTGTCTCAAGGACCTCGGCCTAGGCAGCTACATAGCCAGCATCATCAGGTGGGAGAGCCTCACAGATGCATCCAAAAAGTATTCTCCTACTTCTGAGGAGTGAGCTGGTTGGTGCCCATGCAGGGAACCCTCAGGTGAGGAGAGGAGAGTGGATCTGTACAGGTCCCAGAGGGTGACAAGGTCCTCACCAGTGATGGTGACGCCCAACAGCTTAAGAGAAAACTCCATTTTCGGGCCACCATCCAACCCAAGTTGGGCTTGCCTCTGACACCAGGGTCAGGATCAGCAACAGCCTCGGAAACAGGGTCATCCCAGTCACCATGGCCAGCACCGCCCTCGAAACCTTGCTTAGTGCCAACTTCGACATCATGCTCAGAGTCATCATCTTCCTTGGTGTTGCGGGTGATTCCAGAGTCAGGGATGACATTCAAGACATATTGCTACTAGTACCTAACTTAGAGCCGGACCCAGAACTGGCACCACTGCGACCACTGCCTCCATCACCATGTACAGAGCTGTAACCTTCCTCGTTGAAGCGGAAGTTCAAGTCTGAAAATGCCAGTTTCACCAGCTGTTTGTGCTGCTGTGTGCATGAGCAGTGAAGGTTCAGCACTCATCTCTATTTAGCAGAAGTGAGTGATATTTTGTTTGGTTGGCAGTTGTGCAGTTCTGTTTGTTACACAAAACAGAAGAAAACCAGCCACACTCCAAGAAGTGGAATTCCCAATACCATTTATTCAAAGTTCTTCACACACCACAATCCCCCTGACCATGCCCAATGTTTCGACCTCCGTGGGCTTTATCAGAGGCAAGGATCTATATGCCCCTGAAGAAGCCCATGGAGGGCAAAATGTTGGACATGGTCAGTGGGATTGTGGTATGAAAAAGAACCCTGAATAAATGGTATTGGGATTTCAACTTCTTGGAATGTGGCTGGTATTTTTCTGTATCATGTTTGGACTATTAGGCTTCTCCAGCCCTGACCTATAAGTAGTTGGGATAGACATTAAGAAGGGGACCCACCTGTAACTGGTTTTGGCAGTTCTGTTTGTTGCCATCTGGGTAAGATGCATTTAAATTGTTTAATCTATGGTTTGCTAATTTCAGGAAGGAGTGTTCTGGGAGTAAGCAATACACTCTAAACTCTTCAAACAAAAATAAAAGTTACATACCTACCGTAACTATTGTTCTTCCTGAATTTCTTCTCCATAGAGTACCCTCTTGGGTCTGTGCTGGAGGTGCTAGGGCCTTGTGGGAGCCAAAAATTTTCTGGAGGGCTGGTGAAACAAGTAGGCCCCGTGAGCGTTAAAGTACACACCTGCTGGTACACAGAGGCACCAGCCTGCAAGCACCTCAGTCTCTTTTTATCAAGGAGGTGAGCATCATGAACCTAATGAGTAACTTAATGCATTTAACCTAAGGGCATAAGATAGCCCTGTTGGCTCATGTAAGAAGGGCCACCAAACCCAGTAACAGTATCTTCACAGCCCATACCAAGTACAGAAGGGTGAAGACCATAACACAACAATACTGGAGTGAGTCCGTGGAACTGTGGGCGGGTATGGTAATCCATGGAGAAGACATTCAGGAAGATCAATAGTTATGCTAAGTGCATAACTTTTAATTTCTTCCAAGAATCAATCTTCTCTATAGATTCCCAGTAATGGGTCAGAGTACCATGCTCAGAGGAAGTCCCCAGGACTAGGGAGGGTGGAGATCAGGACTCACTCAGGATAGCAATCCATTCAGAATTGTCCTGCCAAAGGTGGAATGCTGCCTGGCATGGATATCCAGGGCATAGTGCTTGGTAATGCACTGTGCTCCAACTTGCAGCTCTGCAAATTTCTTCAATAGGCACAGAGCATATTTCTGCCAAAGAAGTGGTCACCACTCTGGTGGAGTGGGCATGTAACTTGTCCTCCAGTTTAACCTGAGTCATGACATAGCAACACAGCAATGGTATAGGCAAGTCACATTCCAGGCAGAAATTATTAATTGCAACTTGATTGTGGCAGCCTGTCTCTTTCCACGTAGTCCTATCCAGGTAAAACCTAAGGACCCTCCTAATATCCAGTGAGTGCAGAGTCCTTTCTCCCTCATTCTGGAAGTTGACAAATAGGCAGACATGATTATAGCCTGATTAAGATGGAACTCTGACACCACCTAAGGTAGAAACTTGGGGTGTGTACAGAGAACTACAATATCTTTATGGAAAACAGTATGTGGAAGATCTGTGACCAAAGCATGGATTTCAGATACTCTCCCTGCAGAGGTGACAGCTACCAGGAATGCTGTTTTCCAAATTAGAAACTTCATGTCACAAGTCACAACAGGCTTGAAGGGCTTGTGGGTGAGTATATTCAACGCAAGGTTGAGACCCCAGGGAGCCCCTGGCTTCCTAATGGGAGGCCTTGTGTGCGCAAAATACCCCTAAGGAACCTCTTAAAGAGTGGCAGCAGTGCCAAACCAAGAGTACCTACAGATTTGTGGTATGCTGATATAGCACACAGGTGGACCTTAACTGTGGAATACTGCAAGCCAGCATCAGAAAGTTCAAGCAAGTACTCTGATGCCTTTTCAGGTGGACACCTGAAATTGTCCATGTGGGGGTATGGAACACCAGATGTAAAATATTTTCCAGTTGGCTGTGTATGTCTTCCTGGTGGAAGGCTTATGCACAGGCAAAGGTTTTTCTGAGACCCTCTGAGATACTTTGTACCTGTTCACTTACATCTCTCTTTAGAAGCCAGGCCTGAAGTTGAAGGGAGGGCAGGTTGGGGTGGACTAGCTAACCCTAGGTTAGAAAGTCCATCCAGAGTGGCAGAATCTTTGGTTTGCTGACTAAAAATCAGTTCGACAGAGGAAACCATATCTGCCAAGTCCAGCAGGAGACCACTACGATCCTCATGCCCCCGTTTGCCTCCAGCTTGAACAACACTCTCTGGATGACAGGGACTGGAGGCAATGCATACAGAACCAGATTTTGCCACTTCAGTCTGACTGCATCCTGACAGAAAATGCCATGCCCTGGATTTCTGGAGCAGAACTGAGGCAGTTTGGCTTTTGAGTGGGGATGCAGACAGGTCCATATATGGGGTGCCGCACTCACTGAATAATGATTTCACAACATCTGGTGCTAGTGACCATCTGTGAGGATCTGCATCTGTTCTGCTTATCTTGTCTGCCAGAGTGTTCTGGACTCCTGTCAGACAGCTTGCTTGGAGCAGGGTCCCTTGGCTCCAGACACCATTCCCACACTCTCATTTACTCCATGCAGAGAGGATGAGAGTGTGCTCCTCCTCGCCTACTGACACAATACATGACTGACTCGTCTGTCTGGAGAACTGGCTTTTGGCTGACCAAGTCTACCAGGGCTTTCAGACTGTACAGAACTGCACACATCATCAGCATATTTATGCAGAGATGTATTTCTGACAAGTCCTAGACACCCTTGCATCAGGAAGACCTGGCAGTGGCCTCCCTTCCCCAGCAGGAAGGTATCCATGGTGAGAGTCACGTCTGGCTCTGGCAGGGAGAACAGGAAGCCCTGGAGGAGGTTCTCTTCTGCTGACCACATCAGGGACCTCATCAGGGGTCTTGTCACCTGAATGGGATAGTTTTGAGGGTGTGATGCCTGTGATCACTGGGTACTGAGCATCCACTGAGTTGTACTAATGTGCAGCCTTGCTAGGGGCACTGTTAACACTGAGGAGGCAATTAGGCTCAGTCTGTGTTGCATGGAGTGGGCCAGCCAGTCTTGCATTCCATGATGCAGCATGCCATCTGCAAGACTGCAGGTAGTTTGCTGTCTGGGATGAAGGCCCAAGCCCAAGTCATGTCCAGAACAGCTCCTACAAATAGCAATTCCTGGGAGGGACTCAGCTGTGACTTTAAGGAGTATTTATTCAGAAAACAGTTGGCACTCAGGAGGTGTGGGTGCACTCGTCAAAGGAGCCAGAATCAGTAGACAACAAGCATTTGTCAATGCCAAGTGTTGCTTGCTGTCATTAGCAGTGGAAGTGCAGGAGTTAGACAGATGCAATATAGGAATGGCAGTGAAGTATTGAACTGATGCCAACTCCGCCCCCACCCTGCAGAGATGGACAAGCATTGGGGTGTGCCTTTGGACCATCGCCCATAATGGTCACAACATTTCACCTCACCCTACCCTGCAGACACAAGTGTCGAGGTGTGCTCTGAAGTGTTCGGGCTTTACACTCATCTCATTCCATAAGGAAATACACTGAAATGGGTGCAGTATAGGAGAATGGGGTGAACTCTGGGGCCAAAGGGTCCAAGGTGCACCTTGATGCCTGCCACTGGCTGCAGGGTGGGGGTGGAATGGCATGAGCATTACTGTCGACAATCCCAAGTCACACCCCTGATGCCTGTCAGTCCCTACAGGGTAGGACGTTATGGTCAAAAACTCTAACACCCTGAGCGTTTCTTGGCATTTTTACTCCAAGTTTTCAACATGGGCTTTTTGAGATCCCACCGCATGAACAGTGACACTATCAGTTCGTTAGCGGAAAGGTGATTTTGCACAGCGACTGTGCCATTTGGTGCCACAGGTGTGAAAACACATTTCGAACAGGATGTGAAAAATGACAGCTGTACTGTTCATGAGGAGGTGTAAAAAATAGCAATGTTGAAAATCTGGAATGAAAATATAAAAAAACTGGTGAAGTCAAGAGTGTGCGTAGAAACTGCGCAATGCACACCCATAATGTCATTGGTTTGGGATTTTTAACAGCAGATTTTCAACACAGGCATTTTGGGACCTCCGCTCATGAACAGTGTCACTGTGATTTTCTTAATCTATCCCGAACACTGATTTCCTACAGTGACCGTGCTATTCTGTGCCAGAAGTGTGAAAACACATTTCGGCCAGGGTGTGAAAAATAACAGCTGTACTACTCATATGGAAGTGTGGAAAAATGCCAATGTTGAAAATCTGGACTGAAAAGATTATGAATTCATGAACTTATGAGGGTGCATGGAAACTGCACAATGCACACTCGTAACACAGATCCAGAAGCAAATGATTTGATACCTTTTAATGGACCAACATAGTGTAACAACAAGAACAAAGTGCTTTAGCTCTCGGACCAACTAGTCCTTCGTCAGAAGCCTTGGACTAATTGGTCCGAAAGCTAAAGCACTTTGTTCTTGTTACCTCTATGTTGGTCCATTAAAAGGTATCAAATCATTTGCTTCTGGATCTGTTCTTGCAAAGACCAGTATAGTAACTACTAAATCTAGATTTCACTCGTAACAGTCATTTTATGGACTTTTGTCACCAAATTTTCCACATAGCCAGTTTAAGACCATTGCTCATGTACAGTGTCACTGTGATTTTCTTAATCTGTCCTGAACATTGATTTCGCACACCGACCACGCCACTGTGCGCTACATGTGCAAAAACATATTTCGGGTGAGATGTGAAAAATGAGTTATACTGTTCATAAGGAGGTGTGGTAAAATTACAATGCTGAAAATCAGGAATGAAAATATTAAAAATGCTCGAAGTTACGACAGTGCGTAGGAACTGCACAATGCACGTTCATAAAACAGTCATTTTTGGGACTTTTTTCACCAAATTTTCAACATAGGGTTTTGGGGGCCTACCTCATGAACAGTGTCACTGTGATATTCTTAATCTGTCCTGAACATTGATTTTCTACACTGACCATGCCACTGTGCGCTACATGTGCGAACACACATTTCAGGTGAGATGTAAAAAATGACAGCTGTACTGTTCATAAGAGGGTGTGGTAAAATGGCAATGTTGAAAATCTGGAGTGAAAATATTAAAAATGCTTGAAGGTACGAGCGTACGTAGGAACTGTGTAACGCACGCTCATAAAACAGTCATTTTGGGATTTTCACAAATTTTCAACATAGGGTTTTAGGAGCCTCACCTCATGAACTGTGACACTGTTGTTTTGTTAATTGGTCCCAAAAGGTGGTTCCATGCAGTGACCGCGAAATCACCTTTCAGGACCGAATAACAAAATGACAGTGACTGAGTTCATGAGGTGGGGTCCCAAGAACCTCATGTTGAAAATTTGGTGAAAAAAATTCCCCAAAACAGCTGAAATATGCACCAAAGTTGAAAAAAAACAACATTTATGCCATTACACAGCTTACCGGCATTTCTTCAGTTTGCGGTTTGCTTTGAAGAGTGCAGACGGTTCCCGGTCCACAAGATCATTGCACCGGCCCGGAGGTAAGTATGGGGTGGGGGGTGTGGGGAGGCAGGGTGCACAAAGGGTGGGCCCGGGTTGGGGAAGGGCCACAGACTCAACGAGGGATCATTTTCTGTTTTACAGGGTTAAAAAACTTGTGGGAAGGTTTTCTTTTTGCAGGGCATTTAATTTTGTACCTGTGGGGCACCGCGTGCCACCCAAGTGTTTGGGGGGACTGTAGCCGACAGGGGACTGGACACCCCCATCTGCACATACTGAGTGCTTGGGGGTAAGAGCAGAGGGGATTGGGCACCCCCAGCACAAGAAATTGGGGTATTATGCCGACAGGAGTGGGCCCCTGTCGGCAAAACTGCCAGGAAGGGGCATGCCAACAGGGGATTGGGCACTTTGTCGGCATATATAAGTGCGGGGGGGTGCCAAGAGCTGAGGTGGATTGGGCACCCCTGGTCGACTTTCTGTTTGATGAAATGTTTCACCAGGAAGGCACACTGAACGGCGGGTGGTGGCTTTCTGTCAGCTTTGTGTGGGGACTGTGAGAGGCCAATGGAGAAGCCGTCACCATGGAAACACAGCACAATGGAGCTGTGTAATTGCCTGCTGCAGTCAGGGAGGCCCCACCTACAAACATCTGATTGCGTAGTGACGGGGTGCTCCCTGATTGCAGCGGTTCAGTTACTTTGATCTAGTGGCCTGCTCATTAACTGCCGGCGATCGACAGCATGCTCCTCTATTGGCCAAGGCAGATACCAGCCCCTGAATGGGCTGCTGCCAGTCGGCACAACACTGCTGTGCCTCCGCAACCTGCTTGTGAAGAAAACCTGACGCAATGTGTTTCTTGCACATGCATGCAAGCAACACAAAAAGGTGCACAAACTCACTCTGCTGCTCTGTAGCCCTTTTGTAATAAACTTCTCACAAATGAAAGTTTAAAAAATTAAGTTTGTCTGTAGTAAAAACAGACAAAGGGAGCAGTAATCCCCACCACAGGTATTACTGCTCCTTTTGTCTGTTTTAAGTCCAGACTACTCTGTTATTTTAGTAAATGTGACTTCATTTTTTTTTACTTTTATTCATGAGAAGTTTGTTAATACTAAAGGGCTACGCAGCAGCAGAGTGAGTTTGTGCACCTTTTTTCTTACTGACTTTGAGGGGTTCAGCAGGACTCCCACTGACACTAGGAAGTGAGAGGCCGTGGGTCACTGCCTGCTTGGTCTCTTGTTTGCATGGGGTTGAAATTAGCTAGTCATCTAGATACCAGAAGATTTGGAGTCCTAGCTTTCTGAGGTGCACTGCGAGTACTCCAAAGAACTTTGTAAAGACTTGCAATGCCATGGAAAGCCTGATGGGTAGATTCTGAAGTGGTAGTGCTGCCATTCCATGTAGAACCAGAGATATTTGTGATGACTGGGAGGCACCAGTAAGGTATGTGCTGCTATGTGTCCTGCATATCCAGTGATGCTAGCCAATCCTGATGATACATTAAGCAAAACCAGTCAGAGGTTTTGTAGGTATTACACCGGTCCCTCCTTTGGTGAGAGGTCTTACACACTTTGTGAATAAAATGTGATTTTCTCTTGCAACCTGTGTGTCCATGTTATGTTTGACGGTGGGTGGTGCTTGACTTGTTTGCCTTGTAGGATAGCAAGGATCACAGACAAATCATTTAGAATTTTTCTCCATCCATGTATTTGATCAGATTTCTGAGGTTGAGATTGAGGTGCATGCCCCTGATTTCTTTGGAACCAGGAACCAGTGGGAGTAGAAATGAAAATTACATACCTACTGTAATTCTTGATCTTCTCTTGTATCTTCACCATTCATTGTTGCTGGGTGTAAGCCGGAGGCGCGCACCTGCACGGGAGCTTTTTCCTTTTTAGGAGGAGAGTAAGTGCCGATGGCACTGCCAAAGAGGCTGACACACTGCGTGGAGCAGGAGGGTTGGCTGTTAGGTGCCACAGACTCCTTCTTTACCCCAGTTATGTTCTGCAAGAGAGGATGAAACAAAGGGGGATAGAGAAATTCCAAGAAGAGCCAAGGGATAGGAAAAGGAAAGGATATAAACTGAAAAAGGAATAGGCTGACCAGAGGACAGAGGGAATAGAACTTCTCTAACTGGCCTTAGGGCCCCAGCCCCTAGGCAGTAGCACAGGAAAGAAAGAGAGAAAGAGAGAGAAAGGAAGGAGAAAGATATAATATATATATGGGGGAAGAAGGGGAGACATCTGCCATGCTTAGCTAGAAGACCACTGGCTTATTTTTAGCCTCAAAAACCTGAGCAGTATGAAGACACATGTGCAAGGATCCCGTCAACTTCAGGGACCACTGGACCTAGGTCCAGAAAGAGAATTTGAGATGGTCTTGGATAATATGAAGCATGGTGGGGTCTGATCCCCCCATCCCTAAACCTGCATGCGGGATGAAAGTCCTGGAGCATGGCCCTCTCTAGCTTACCACCTGAGGGCTTAGCTAAGGGGGAAAAACCCCTTAAATAGGAGAGGACTCTGTCCAGAATGATCCCTATAAGCAAAGGGACAGCGAGAAAGAAGAAAAGTGTTGGGGGGGGGTCCCTAAGAATTACGATAGGAATTGATAGGAATCCCACGGAATGCACTGATGAAGTCCCCACCCTTAAACAAGTTGACAATGGACCAACAGATCCATGCCAAGACATGGAATGGACCCTATAGTGCACCCCACTGAGAATCCCAGGGAGTTCCCTCCAAGGCCAGGGCAAAGACCCCACTCGCCACCCTCCTAGGTTGGGCACTCTGTGACTTTAGAGAAGGAAACAGAGGCCTCTGACGTACCAGGGGGACTCGTCCAAAGAGGGGTAGGACGAGCAGGGTTGAGGCGGTTCCCAGGAGCTGAGGCCGAAGAGGGGAAGGTGGTTGGGAATCAGTAATGAATGGTGAAGATACAAGAGAGGATCAAGAAATGAAGTACGTACCTATCGTAATTCTTAATCTTCTGTGTCTTCACCATTCATTACTGATGTGATAGCCGGGCGATGCACCCACTATGGGAGTTTTTTTTGAGGAGGAGTCGATGGCACTGCCCATGAGAACAACGCACTATGTGGTGTGTGAGGGGCAGACGTTAGGCGCCGCAGACTCCTCCTCCATCCCAGTTCTGTAAGCCGGATAGGCGAAATAAAAGATTTAGAAGGATAAGAGTGAGGCAAGAGAGCCAAGCGATAGATAAAGGAAAGGAAACAAAATGAAAAAGGAATAAGCCGAAAGAGGACAGGACAGAGGAGAACCCTACCCTAAGGGACTGCAGGACCTCACTCCTAAGGCGGCTCTGAGGGAGGAACAGATAAGCGAGAGGAAGAAGAAAGAGAGGAAGAAGAGAAAGGGGATATTGGGAGGAGGGAAAAACTGCCACGAATTTTGTGAAAATTGGCTTGATGCTTATCAGCTCAGAACTTAAAGTCTGGGAGCAAGGATCCCTGCAGGCAAAACTGGTTTAGATGGTTCAACTGAACCCTCTGCAGAAACTGAATGAGAGAGGCAGATTTCCCTACACATCCCACTATTCTATTACCCATTACTCGAGCTGAGAGCTCACAGATTGTCAAGACAAATTCATCTGTTCTGGAGAGGAAGAGCCCCTAACTAGGTCTAGGAAAAGAGCCCCCACCAGCACACAGCCATGTGTTATTAAAAGGGGGTGGAGATGCAATAGGAGAGGGCAACCCTTTAGCAAGATGGACAGAGACAGAGAAGGAACTCATTTTGACCCCTGGAGAAGACAAGGGTCAAGCAACCAGAACACCGGAACAAGATGGTGATTTTGGATTCGATTTAGAACATACATTGACTAGTCCCAATCTGGTTTTCACCAGGAAGATTTAGGACACCAGATAAGTCCAGAGACCAAGGGCCTGAGGACTGTCTCAGAGACTAACCCTGATGGCTGAAGACTGACCTAACCTGGCCTGAAGAAAAGCGCCCCGAAGGGAGCTCCATCCAGGAATCAGAAAGAGTTCCCTCAGATAGACAGAATGAAGTTCCACTCGCTGCTCTCCTTCTTAAAATCCCTTACTGTTCTTTAGAGAAGAACAGAAGGTCCCAAGGAACCAGGGGATTTAGCATACGAGGGGGCTTGAGAGAAGGGAAAAGGAGGACGAGCGGGCAGGGGAAACGCCCAAGAAGTGAGGTGCATGAGGGGAAGGTGGACGGGTATCAGTAATGAATGGTGAAGATACAAGAAAAGATCAAGAATTATGGTAGGTACGTAATTTCCATATCTTCCCTTGTCAATCTTCACCATTCATTACTGTTGGCCGAGTACCAAGCTCCCCCGAAGGGGGTTTTACATAACCCTGAGGGAACAATATCCCCAGTTCCCTGTTGGTGAGAAACAGGAAGAAGAGACCCTGAGAGACCCTGGCCGTACTAGACTGGTGTCTAAGGCCAAGGAGAGCTAGGAGGTGTCCCCTAAAGACTAGGAGGCTGAGGAAGCCCCTGCAGAAGCCTTCTAGCCCTGATGGAAAAGAGGCAGGTCCCTTGGAAAGCGGAGCGAATCACCCTACACCAGGACAGGGGTGACAACCTTGATAGATGATGCCATGCCGTCCGCCTGATGCAGATCGCTGTCCCCACAAGCCTGGAAGCCACTTCACTGGCGTCATAAGATGCCCTTGCTTGGTACCTTGCCAGTTCCAGGCCTATGGTGGAGACGGCAATGGCCTGTCGAGATTGCTCCGAATCAGGCATTGATGCTAGCACCTGAGCCAGCATCGACCACAAATGCTTGCGATAGGCAGCATGATGTGCCTGATGTGATGCAATACACAAGAATGCACAAGAAGAAGAGAACACTCTTTGCCCCCACCGGCTGAACTGTAGGGAATCCGGGCCCAGTGGTTGGTCGTGCGCCAGGCGCCGATGCCCGGAAGGGGTCTCTAGGTATGCCAAGTCTGAGGAGGGGTTAGGGAGAGTACCCAGAGATGCCACAGGAGCACATACCTCCTTCTGCAGTCTGCCGGGGCTGAGGGAAGGGTGGCTGGAGACTGCCAGGTGCGGATAGATGCTTCCTGGAAGGGAATAGGACAGGATGGTACCACCAGATGCTGGGCACTGAATTCACTGAGGAATTTATGCATCTCCCACTCAGTATTGTTCCATCTAATGAAGGAAGTACAGAAACCCCGAACCATCCTCGATAGGAAGCACTGATATTCTGTGAAATCAGTGTCAGAAGAGAGGTAAACAGGAGGTTCCTCTCCCTCTGAGGAGGGAGTCGAGGAGGATGGGGAACTCGAATGTCCAGAAGACTCTTGCGGTGGAGGGGACAGGTGAAAGACCTGTTCATGCATGTACCTAACATAGGATGGGAAGGCCTCCGCAGAACCTCTGAATGTCTCCCAAGATAAAGACCCCATAGGGCCTACATGGCCTGGAAGAAGGGAGGGGTGGCTGCAGAGGAATGGGAGAAGGGCACCTGCAAGGAGGTAACTGTCCTCTGCCAGGGCTCTGGAATCCAGGGAATGGAGCACGAGCTGGAGGGGTCCCTGAAATCAAACTGGATCGCAAGGCAGAAGCGTGGAAGTGTGGAAGTGTGGAAGTGTGAACTCCGAAAGAGCCCAGAAGGGGAATCTTCCCTGTGACGCACCTGGGGTTGCATGAGTCCAGAAGGGTAACCCACAGCGGTGTCACCAGAGGGGACCCCAGATCCCGAGAAGGCGAGACGGGGTTCAGCACTATGGCTCCTCCCTGCACTCCATGGGGTGGCAGAGGGTTGCCGCCGCCCCTCACCCCGGCCCCTCAACCTCTCAGACTCTGAGAATGCTCTCCTCCTAGTCCCAGCGAAGGAGTCCCGTGATCCAGTAACCCCCGAGGGGGCCTCTGACGCTTGGCTCTAATCCCCTGAGAGGGCACAGCAGCACCAAGGCCAGGATCTGCCGCAGCCCCCCCAGAAGGGACCATCCCCTCCCCAAGAGCCAAGCTGTCCTCCACAAAAGACTCCAGACCACCCCCTGCCTGGGAATCTTCAGAGGCAGGCTGCTGTGGAGACTCAGGGATGGGGGCGCTGGGCCGCCTGACGCTGTGTCCCACAGTGGCCTCTGATTCAGAAGAATTGGGAAACCAATCTGGGTCCACATCTGAGTCGACACCCTCCAAAGAGGAGTAGACCAGCAGGACCTCAACACTGGTTACCCCGAGACCACCCTGAGGGACAGTGCCACAAACAGCACCGATGTCTCCTGTGGCGCCAGATGTCTCCACCACACCACCCACAGTACCAGAGCCCAACACCAACCCCTCAACAGCCCCGGCTGGGATGCCAGTGCCATGTGCGGTGCCTGGACCCAAGGCGATGCTGCCCGACAGAGTCGCACAGACTACTGGCACCGCGAGCAGCTCTGAGAAGCAAAATGGCACCGCAGGCAGCAGTGCTCCAATCACCAGCACCGTGAGCAGCACCAAGATACGGAGTGATGCCGCTAAGTGGCATCGAGGATCCTCCGGTGTCGGACCCAACAACTCTGGGCCATGACACTGGGGGAGCCTACACCTCAGGAGAGGTGACTGTCGAGGCAGTGTGCCAACGTGACCCGGGAAGGGCCATGCCACTCCTCCGATGCCTCAAAAGAGGCCTCCTCCTCGGCAAGGCTAGAAAATGAGGAGGCCCCCTCCTTCCCAGACTGTATAGACCTGGGGAGGGGACCCAGAGGAAGGGTCTAAAGATCTGACCTGGGAAGCCAGAGAGCGACACCATCGTCTGAAAGTCAGTGGGGCCCTGCCGACTTTGAACACGTGGATTTCCAAAACACGGCGGTCCATGGAAAAACAGGTGTCTCATCTATCCATATCATGGTTAGGTCCCAGGCAGCGGAGGCAGACATCATGCCGGTCGTCACGGATAAATGCCGGCCACAGGAGCACCGACACATAGGGGCACAGCCCGCTTTCGACTTACGCTTAGCTCCTGAACCAGGCATGGTGAGAACTAAACCAAAAACACAGCAAAAGCTCCCGAAGCCTGTAATCAAATAAATGTAACAAACTTACCGGCATCAGGATGAGAACCGGGATAGAAGAGTCATCGACGAACAGGTGGCATCGACAAGGCCTAATGGCATACTTCGTAACACACTCTGAACTCACGCAGCATGTGCAGCCTCGACAGCAGGAGAAACAGAACTGGAATGGAGGAGGAGTCTACGGCACCTAACGGCTGCCCTTCGTGCACCACACAGTGCATTGTCTGGTGGGCGGCGCTGTCGGCGTCAATTCCTCCCTCAAAAAAAAAACTCCTGTAGCAGGTGCACGCTTCTGGCTTACACCCAACAGTAATAAATGGTG
Source organism: Neoceratodus forsteri (assembly GCA_016271365.2). Classification (NCBI taxonomy): domain Eukaryota; kingdom Metazoa; phylum Chordata; order Ceratodontiformes; family Ceratodontidae; genus Neoceratodus; species Neoceratodus forsteri. The sequence goes on along the minus strand of CM057455.1, from coordinate 1,726,687,472 downwards.
AAGATTGATAAGGGAAGCTCTATGGTAGGTATGTAATTTTCATATCTTCCCCTGTCAATCTTCACCATTCATTACTGCTGGGTGAGTATCAAGTCCCCCAGAGGGGACCTAGCACTGTCCTGAGGGAACAGATTCTCTTAGCCTCCTGTGGGGAGATGCCAGAGGAAAGACCCTACAGCCATACTAGACCAACATGGCCTAAGGCTGGTCAGGACGAGGAGGTGTCCCCTGTGGCCAGAGGGACAGAAGATGCCCCTGTAAATTTCCTTCTTGCCCTGCAGGAGAAAAGGTGGGTCCCCTAGAAGTTGGAGGAAATCACCCTATGCCGGGCAATGGGTGACAATCTAGACAGGCAAAGCCATGCCATCTGCTTGATGCAGATCGCTGTCCCCGCCAGTCTGGAAGCCACCTCATTGGCATCATATAATGCCCTTGCTTGGTGCCTTGCAAGCTCAGACCCTGTGCAGAGAGGGCAATGGCTTGCCTAGATTACTTCAAATCAGGCAAAGATGCTAAAACCTATGCCAGCATCGACCACAGGTGGCTGTTGCAGGCAGCGTGGTGAGCCTGACGTGAGCTGATGCACAGTAACACATGAACTGAAGAGAAAACTCTTCTTCCCCACCAGTCAAACTCAGCGGAATTTGGATCCGGTGGCCGGTTGTGTGCCGGGTGTTGAAGCCTGGAAGAAGTTTCTAAAGCCGTCAGCCCTGAGGGAGGGTGAGGCAGAGAACCAAGAGACTCCTGGGGAGTGCAAAACCTCCTCCTGCAGTCCACTGGTGATGAGGCAGCTGGTGACTGCCAGGCTTGACTGACGTCCTGGAATAATATAATTATATAGTATGTACCAGCTGTTAAAGGATCACGCCCGGCTTGGTATTGTTTACACAAAATGTGAGCCCTGAACTAACCTTGAGAGGAGTCGCGATATTCCGCAATCAGAGTTGAGTAGTGGATGGAACATTCTTCTGTGATGAGGAAGCTGAGAGTAGAGGACCTCGGATGCTCAGAGTCCTCCTGCAGCAGTGGAGATGGGCAAAATACCTCCTCGTCCATGGCTCTAACATACCTAGGGAAGGCCACCGCAGTGGCCCTGAATGTCTCCCATTTAAGGATCCTGTAAGACCCACATGGCCTGGAAGAGTGGAAGGTGTCTGCAGAGGGACTGGAGAAGGGCACCTAACCGAAAGTGCCCGGCCTCTGAGACCCTGCAGTAGATCCTCCCACACGGGGGGACCCGGAGGTCGATCCAGTCAGTGGACGGTGTAAATGTGAAAACAAAACCTGGCTGAGCCCTGAGGGAGAATCTCCCCTGTGGTTTGACCAGGATTGCATGGATCCACATGGGCAACTCCCAGCACCACCCACTAAGGGTGCCCCTGAAATCTCAGAGGAGGAAAAGCAGGGCTTGGCACTGTGACTCCTCCCAACCCCCCACAGGGTAGTAGAAGAGGGCCCCCGTACTTCATCCCGGCCTCTCAACCCTTCAGACTCCGAGGATGCCCTCTTCCTCAAACCCGCTGAGAAGGAGTCCCCCGATCCCCGCACGCCCCCCATGGGAGGCCGGAGAAGAGGGGGTTTCCATCCCAACCATGGTAGCCAGGGCAGCACCAGGTGTGGCAGCTGCCCTGGCCCCCGAAGTTGAGACTGTCATCCCAGGCACCTCAGCACCGCTATCCACCATGGGGACCCGACACCAGGGTTGACGTGGGGGCTCGCAGAAACCACGGACTCCAGGGAGCCTGGGAGATGAACACTGGACCACATGGTGTCATGTCCAAGAGGGCTCCCTGACTGCAAGGAATCAGGACACCAGTCTGGATCAGCCAGTGAATCATCCTCCCTCGAGCAGAAGGAGACCACACATACCACCAGACTAAACTCCGGGAGCTCCCCTGCCAATGGCGCCGTGAATGGCATCACTGTGGGACACGAGACTGCCTGCGGTGCTGCTCCAATCCCCAGCACCGCGAATGGCACCAGGATCCAAAGCAGCACCGGCAGGTGGCACCGAAGGTCTGCCAGTGCCTGGCCCAGCAGCCGTGGGCCGCAACACTGGGAGAACTTGCACCTCCAAGGAGGTGACTGCCATAGCGGTGCTCCCGACCCAGCTCCACAGGGAACGAAGCCATTCCTCTGGCACCACAGAAGAAACCTCCTTGATGGCAAGGCTGGAATCAGAAGAGGAGGTTTCCTCCTCACCGGGCCGTACAGACCTGGGAGGGGACCTGGAGGCAGGGTCAAGAGTTCTCACCATGGCATCCCTAGAATGATGCTGTCCTCTGAAAGTCAGCAGGGGCCTGCCAACTTTAAACATGTGGATCTCGAGAACATGGTGGTCCATGGAGGAAACAGGTGTCGCAATTGTCCATATCATGGTTGGGACCCAGGCAACAAAGGCAGACATCATGCTGGTCCGTAATGGAAAAATGCTGGCCACAGGGGCACCAACGCATGGGGGCACAGCCGTTTCGGATTTCTTCTTAGCCTTTGAACCAGACATGACATGGAAAACAATTTAACAAAACTACAAAAAAGACCTGGCGCTGTCGGTAAGGAAAATAAAAGGAATGAGCTTACCTGGGTCAACAGCGTCGAACGGTACTCAGAACTGGGATGGAGCAAAACAGAGATGCAGGAACACAGCAAACTCTGGAACTAATGCAGCAGGTGTGACCTCGACGGCGGGAGAAACAGAACTGGGGTGGAGGAGGAGGAGTCTGCGGCACCTAACGTCCAACCCTTGTGCACCACGCAGTGTATCGGCCTCGTGGGTGGCGCCATCAGCACCGATTACCCCCCCCCAAAAAAAAAAGCTCCCATGCAGGTGTGTGCCTCCAGCTTACACCCAGCAGTAATGAATGATGAAGACTGACACGGGAACATCCCTGCATTTCATACTGACTCTGGCACTATTTCCACTGCTCTATTTCTCAGAAGGCTTGCAACCTCCTGAGCCAGATGCTCTCACATGTGTGCTGACAAAGGGAGTTGCCTTCTGGGAGGATTGTCTAGTGGGGTTTTCAACCATTCCAGGGAGTACCCCTCTCAGATGATTCTTAGAACCCACTTGTCCATCAAGATGGATTCCCATTCATGGTAAAACTGGGCAAGGCATCCCCCTACTAGGGAGCAGTGATCCGCCTCGGGCAGCTGAAGAAGACCTGGGGCCAGAGCTGTTAATTGTGGCACCGAGTGCTTTTGGTACCTATGCCTTCAGCTACACTTTCTTCTGGCCTGGGGAGGCCGGGATTTATTTTTTAGGATCCTCTGCCCCTATATCACAAAAAGGACTGCTTATTGGGACAAAAGATGCATCCTCTACTCCTCTGTGGGTTACAGGGAGCAGACCTGGAAGTCTCAAGAGTCATTGTCATTTCACTAGACTCTTTAAGAGACTGCTCCAACTGTTGTGCAAACAGATAGGTGCCAACGAACAGCAAATTCATGATCTGTTGCTGGATATCTTGAGTGAAGCAAGCTGTCCGAAGTGAGGAGTGCCACCTGATGCAAATACCTGCAGCCACGGAGTGAGCTGCTGCTGCACCAAAGGCAGCCACAGAGGCTTTAAGCTGATGGTTGTTAGATTCAGTACCCTGTTTAACAGCGAGCAGTACCTCTTGTTTTGCCTCTGTGTCTGGCAGGGCCTCTGCCAGTGGTGTAGGCTTACTCCAGAGGGTGTACTTGTACTTACAGAAGTGACTCTGGTAGCTAGCTATCCTCATGTCAAGAGTAGCCGAGGCATAGACCTGCTTGCCCATGGTGTCTACTTTGTATGACTCTTTGTTAGTAGGTTGTGTCATGACATCCTTTGGCATTATGCCTTTGTCATTCTCAACCAGAATAACAATGGCATGCACTACTGTCTAAGTGAAATATATGAGCTTAGATTTAGGCACTGCGTATTTCTTGTCTGTCTGCTTGAGGACAGCTACCACAGTAGCAAGCCTCCTCCAAGCTGCCTGAGAGTGTGTCCCCAATGCTGGCTGGATGGGAGGAACAAGAGAGACTGGGATATTAGGCATGTTTAGAAAGTCCAGTTGGAGGCACCTTGCCTGCCCTATGGCAGTTGACTCAAAATTCAGTGCAAAGTGCATATTTCTGGGCAGAGCCTGAAAAGAGAGACCCTCCAGAGAAACAGTGACAGAAACTAGTTCTGGCTTCTTGGACCATATTATAAATCATCTTCATCAACATCAGAGATGATGAGTTCAGGATCTGACTCATCTCCCTCTACCCCCTCCACTCCTGGAGAACAGTAAAGAGGAGGGGTTCAAAAAAAGTGACTGTGCAGGCCAAAGCCAAGGCTACACCGACAACAGTGGACCCAACCCCAGATGGGGCCTCAGGAATGGCAGCAGCATCCAGGTCGGAGATGGGACAATTCATGAAGGAAACAATCCCAGTACTGAAGGCCCGTGCAGAACCAATGGCAGCACCAGCTTCAAAGTAGGCCCAATAGGGACCAAACCCAGTACTGTTAATGATGTTGCCAGCCCTGAAGGAATTGACAGCAGCACCATGGTTGCCCCTGACCCAAGGGCGTCAGAAGTGACTGTTAAAGGGTGTGGGTATAGGATAACACAATTTCAGGCAGACCACAAATCAGGTGCATATAAAACGCATGGTTGCATTTATAATTTTATCAAGTAAAATACACAGAAAGCAAAATAATAAGTCAGACAACTGTTTAGCTTCAACAGTTTCCAAGGCTTTTTCTTCAGCCTAACAGTGTGAAATCACACACTACCAGAAGGTCTTTCACCTTCCTCAGTCAGTATTCAACTGACCTCACTATCTATATCTCCTATCTCAGCACTGAGCTAGGGCTTTTTACAGGTTCACTAGAAAGTTGGAAAAACTATTTCCCCTGCCTTTTGATTAACAGCAGACACAAATAAAACTAGCCACTAGGGACCACTGTTGCTTCATAGAGAACAGTCATTTGGCAGCCACCTGGAGAACATTACAAAACTTTTTTACAACATTGTTAAAGGTCAGAGCTGAGGTCAGAACATTCTGTGATCTCCTAAACTCTCTTGCAGGGTCACGTTACCTCATGCTGTCTGCTGCAAAATATATCTTAGAAGAGTGCTGCTAACATCTGGAAAAAGCAGACACAAACTTTTGTTATTGTTCTATTAAAACTGCCCTCTTAGTTTTGTTTTACGACCAAAGACCAGAGAAGAAAACAATATATAACTTCAATATTCTTTGAGAGTTTGGCTGGTTTCTAGTTAGTTTCTAGGTTAATATGCACAGAAAGCTCTATAAACACTTCGGCACTTAATTTATAACCAGCCAACCAGCACGCTGGACATTATACAAAACATTTAAACTGCTTGGGGGAAGTGTGCATGGAGACATCTGGGTAGCACTGCCTGTCACCCTTCAAGAAAGAAAAACAGGAAAATGGTTCCCGAGCTGCTGCTGACCCTGACTACCCAGTAGCCCTGCACCCTGATGAGCACCCATGCCATGCAGCATTGGTGTACGGGTAAGGCCTGGAGAAGAGTCAGGATAGCAGGGCAGGGCTGGGGTGGCCAGTGTCTGATGTCTGGAGGGTGGCTTGAGGCCAAGAAGAGAAAAATTAGTAACTGCCAAAAAAAGGAAAAAAAAGATAGCATTTTGAGTGGTACAGTACCATTTTGGCACGCTGGTGACCGGGGTTTGCTCACTGAAATGGGGTCAGCAGGAATGTAGGCTGGCACAGAGGATACAGAATGCCCACTAGGACACTTTCCTACTGGAGGTGTGTGGTCATGCTGCACAGGTCAGTGAGCGGCACCTGGAGAAGGTGTGGTGGTGGCACCCTTGGAGACACAGGTAATCACACAGTGGCAGTCACCTCTCTAGAAATGTCACGAGAAAGCACATCACAATTGGGAGGTGGGTGGGACTCTGTGATCTGGAGATAATCCCTTGTTGGTGGTAGACTGAAGGGTAGTGTGCCAACAACTGCCCACACCCATTGGGTATGCTTAAACAGCCATTCCCTCCACCACTGTCAAACCAAGATGAGTTGATCTGTGCCATCACCTGGAATGCCATGGGCCAGGCTGGAACAGGGAACCCTACCAGGGTAGGATGAGAACTGATGATTTGGTGAGATCAATGGTGCCTATAGAAAAGGTGACGCCAGTTAAGTACACAGAATTACTGGGCAGAACACAGTGAGGTGGACCCAGTACCTGAGGTAAGCACAACACAGAAAATAGACAGATAAACACAAAAATAAGATAACATTATTTTATCAACTCAGTTTCCAGTAATTGCTCCTATGCACTGCCAGGGGTTATTGTATGTATATACTGTATGTCACATGATGTTGATAAAGTTTGATATTCATTTTTTTCTTGTGTATGTCTGTATGTTTATTGCTGTCTTAAAATCTACTTCCTGACCCAGGTCCTGGCTGCAAACATGATGCATGTTCACCATACCCAGAGAAAAACAACAAACAAACAAATACATGCATACTGCCCAGTGTAGCATAACATAGACCTGATAAAGAAAAGGTTGCATAAAAAGTTATACAAATCTGCTTCAAGGATCTGCCTCTCTATGTATCTATCTGTCTCTCTATATCTTTACTATCTACTCTGTCTATCTATCTATCCATCCATCCATCCATCCATCCATCCTTGGATAGAAAGAGGCTAACATTTTATTGCCATATTATGTAGACATTCTAATCATGTCTGACAGCTGGAAGATTAAAAAGGGCAATATTTATGTATGGACAATCTGTCTCGGGTTTGTGGCAGACTGAATGGACCAACTGTCTTTTTCTATCGAGATTTTCTATATTTCTATGTTTCTTTTTTTTTTGTGTAATCATTTTTATAAAATGTTAAAAGTACAACAATAATTACAACATAAACAACACAATTGAACAGACAAAACACACAAATGCATTCCATAATTGATTACTGTTACATTCGGACACTATTTAACAGTACTAATTACCCCCCCCCAAAAAAAAATTTATCCTTAAACCAACAGAATTGATAGCCTATCTAAGTGTGGAGAACCCACAATGTTCTGTTAAGCCCAATTCACCCTAGACCATAATGCAAGCTGGCTTCTTCCTCTATACTAAGCGAGGCCAGGAAAGGGGCCAATTTTCTATAGAAGGTATCCACTCCGTCCCTAAGCAGCAGTGTCAATCTCTCCAACGCGACAGTTTGGATCACCAATTGTCGCCATTGTTGGAGGGTAGGAGCCACACAGCTCACCCAAGTGTTCTGGACACAGTGCCTAGCCAATATCATTAACATCCTGATCCATCTTGGCATTGGCTCCCACTCCCTCCCCCCCCAGGTTCATGCCAAATTGGCCTATGATAGGATCTACCTGAATGGAATATCCTGCTAACTTTGTCATTTCCCCAAATACTTTGTCCCAAAACTCCTGTAGGACACTGCAATCCCAAAAGCAATGTATATATGTCTCTCTCTCCTTCCCACACCTACCACAAAGAGGGGACACAGAGGGATGTGCCTTATGAACTGCAACTGGGGGGTAGTACAGCCTGTGCAAGAATTTATAGAAGGCCTCCTTAAACCTGTTGCATACTAAGAGGCCCATATGTCCTCCCAACATTTGGTGCCAGTTAGCTTTCCGAGATTTCTCTTCTTAAATCTCTCTCCCATAGTTGCTTCACTCTTTGTGTATAATCTGGATAGTCCTGCTTTCCCAGCTTCGCAGCCTTCTTAATAAATCCTTTGGGATCCCTCTGCGTCCAAAAAATCAGGGTCTCAATTGAAGACCAACCATGAGATTCATCCCCTCCTCTGTCCATTTTCATTAAGAATGCCCGGAGCTGTAGGTATCGAAATATCTGTTGACCCCTTAGCCTCAACTCTTGAGCAATATCTCACAGTGGGTTTAGTGTGCCATGCTGAACCAGGGCTCCCATACACTGCACCCCCCCACTCTCCCATTCCCGAAACCCCCATCCTCCAATCTAGGGAGGAAGAAAGGGTTCCTTGCCACCGGCAACATGAAGGTTTCACCTTTCACAATCCACCTACGTTTCCTAATATGATCCCATGCCTCCAGTACAGTCTTAACTAAGGGGTTACAACCACCTTGACCGGCGCATGCCCTGAGGCTTTTACTATGCAGATAGGCGGAGAGACGACTTGGGCACTCCCACTGCTCAAGCGCAACCCAGCTTGCCACCTCAGGTCGGTGCACCCAGTCCGCCACATACCGTAATTGAGTGGCTAGATAGTAGTTGGTAATATCTGGGAAGTTAAGGCCCCCTCTGGCCTTTTCAGCTTTTAGACTCTGGAGACGTGCTCTCGGCCGCTTCCCCCTCCATATAAACTGGGTAAATAGCTTCTCTATCCTAGCTACGTCTTCTTTTACAAAACTCATAGGGATCATCTGCATACGATACAAGATCCCAGGAAGGATGTTCATTTTTAGCAAATTGATATGCCCCAGCCAAGATATGGGCAATTGCATCCATTGTCACATATCTGCCTCCAATACATTAATAAGTGGTGCACTATTTAACCCGTACAAAGATCCAATTGTCCTGCCCACCTTGACACCCAAATAGGTGATACTTGTAGCCTCGTTCCAGATTCCCCACTGTTCATCCATCTTATGTGAATGAGGAAAACACAGCATTTCAGATTTATTTATGTTAATTCTGTACCCGGAGAAAGCAGCAAAAGTCTCTATCAGCTCTAATTCAAGTGGCATAGAGTTCTGGGGGTCTGTGATAAACAGGAGCATGTCATCTGCATATAAGGTGACTTTATGCATAGTGTTCCCCATTCCCTTTATGCCCTGAATCTCATGATGTTGCCAGAGCACCGCTGCAAGGGGTTCCAACACCAAAGCGAAGAGCAGTGGAGATAGTGGGCACCCCTGCCTAGTGCCTCTCTCCAGTACAAGGGGCTCTGTAGGTATTCCATTAACTAGAACTTGGGCTCTAGGGGCCTGGTACATAGCTCTGATCCATTGGACATAGCAATCACCAAGACCAAACCAGGTTAGTACCTGGAAAAGATACCCCCACTCTACTCTATCAAACGCTTTTTCTGCGTCCATAGAGATGACATAAGTTTTATCTAGTACCTGTTCTGCCCCCCATACCACATTCGACAGTAGGCACATATTATGGTAGGAAAATCTACCTTTTATAAATCCGGTTTGGTCTGGGTGAACCAGCGCAGGCAAACAATCCTCAAGCCTCAGAGCTAGAACCATGGCCAAGATTTTAAGATCACAATTTAACAAAGAGATCGGTCTGTAAGACGCACATTCTAGCACATCTTTACCCAGTTTCGGTATTAAACAGACCATAGCATCATAACAGGTGTTGGGCAAACATGGGTGCTCCTCACCTCTTTCCACCTGGAACACCTCACTCAGCGCTCCTGCTATTTGGTCTGCTAAAGCTTTATAAAATTCCACAGGGAATCCATCTAGGCCACTCGCCTTACCCCTCTGTAACTTTCCTATGGCCTTAAGAATTTCTCCCTTCATGATAGGTTGATTCAGCCATTCTCTCTGGGCTGCCGTGAGACTAGGCAACTCTACCTTAACAAGACATTCTTGTATTTGCTGCCCCTTACCTTTACTTTCCACCTTATATAATTGAGCATAAAACTGCTGGAAACACGCTTTCAATTTCCCCGCTTTCCTATGCACCGTGCCCTCCTTATCTTTAATCCCCATGATTCTAGTAGGGCATTTACCTCCTTTCATAAGCCTCACTAAGAGCGGGCCTGGCTTATTTGACCATTCAAACATCTGGAGCCTGCCATAAAACCAGGATGCTTTAGCTTCTCCTCGCACTAGGGAGTTTAGGGCCTCTCTTGTGACCAGTAGGAGTCTACTCACTGCTCCTTTCTCCCCCAGAGCCATCCGCCTCTCTAATTCTTTAAGCTGCCTTTCCAGCCCCTGTCTTTTCTCTTGCTTCTTGCTCTTAACCTTGGCCATGTATGCTATTATCAAGCCTCTCAGAAAGACTTTCCCAGCATCCCAGAATGTGTCTCTAGACACCTCCGACCCTGTATTAGTTTCTTTATAAATTTGCCACTGATTTACCAGGTACTCTCTAAAGTCCTTATTTGAAAGCATGTAGGACGGGAACTTCCATTGGGGTGGTATGTCCCTGACCATGTGCATCCGAATCCTCCCTGTCACCATAGCATGATCTGAAATATGTATAGGGCTATGTGACACATCTATAATTCTATCATTCCACTCCCGTGGAACTAGGATGTAATCGATTCTCGTCAAAGTCCCATGAGGGTTCAAAAAAAATGTATACTCCCTAGCCCCAGGGTTCACCATCCTCCAACTGTCAATCAGGTCCAGATCTGACATGCCCACTCGCCACTGACTCAGAGCCTCCAACGTTTTCCCTTTGCTCTCCAAGTGGTCCAATACCGGATCTAAAGCGCTATTCAAATCCCCACCCAGTACCAATCCTGGAAACTGTTCCTTAGTAAGCAGGTCTAATAATCTGGGAAAGAACTGTGGGTCGTACGTGGCTGAGGCATAGACATTGCAAAGCGTAATAGTCTCTCCATAGAATTGACCCACTAAAAAAAATACCACCCCTCTCTGTGATCTTTCACAACCCTCTTAACCACCAGTGGCAAATTTTTGTTCAGAAGGATGGCCACCCCCTATTTACGAGAGGTATATGAGGCAGCAAAGCATTTGCCCACCCACCCCCGGGCGAGCTTGGCATGCTCACTGTCAGATAGCTGGATCTCCTGGAGTAGCGTTACTTGTGACCCCCTCTGTTTAAGTGCTGCCAACAGCATCGTACGCTTTATCAGATTAGTGACCCCCCGCACATTCCAGAAGTCCACTGTTAGTTCTTGACCATTAGCCATATTCATTTACCGTCTGGTCTTGTACATAAAAATTTGCCACCAGTCCCACCCAGACAGTATAACTCCTTCCACAAATATAATATTCTGGAACCATAAGCAATTGGTTAGAGATATGGAATGCATGAAAAAACACAGAATCATAACAACATGTATTCAACAGGATAATAAGAACAACAAACCTAAGTGAAACATTACATACTTCCCTCAGAACCCCCACCTCCCTCCGTCCGCACCCCCCACTAAGATCTATCCCATCATCTTTTTTATAATACTCAACTAGGCAGATGACCCCCATGACACCAAATGCAATTGTGGCATGTGTCTTAAATCCCACTGTTGATATGTTTGCCCCGCTGCTCCGGCCACGACCAGTACCAACCTTTTTTCTTATCACTGTTTTAAGAGAGAAAAAAAAAAAAAACAGGATCTAGCATCAATTTAAACATTAACTTCTCCCTGCACAACAGTGCCCCTCTGCAAGGGCCTAATGAGAAACCAGACAACCATCGGAGAACACAAGGGATTATCAACATTATCCATATTAGTCTCCTGGCCATTTCAGAAGAAGCACAAGCTTGTACCATCCTGGCAAATGCTCAGCCTGGAGACTCCCCATCCAATAATTCAGGTCACCCCCAACAGTACTGCCTTGCAATATATGTCTCCCCACAGCAGGCATGGAAGCAGCGTGAGGAAGGGAAGCAGGCCGCGCCATAAACCCAAACACTAGGCCCCTTCCCCCCACTCTCTCTCTCTCTCACTCAATGTATCTTTACCGCCTTACAGTCTATGCCGAATTCTCATTTTCCCCGCAGCATATGCTCAGCCTTGCTGCTCCAGTCTGCACTAGGAAGGGCTAAGGGAGGGTAGAAAACCAATCTTGGTGCACTCCCATCCATTTTATGTAGAAGATCCAAATAATTCTACCACGCTCCCCCTCGTGATAGCAGTTCTCACCCCATTCTCCAGGCTTACTCTTTCAACAGTCACAGTCATTCCTCCATAATCTCCAGCAGATTGGCACAGTTCACATTAGGCAGGGAGAAGACGAGCTATACAGCTCTACAGCAATCAGGTATTGCTCACAACAGCAGATCATAACTAACACACAGGACCAATTCCTTTTACTTGGCCAGCTTTTTTTGCAAATCAGTGACAGACTTCTCCGCTTTATTGAACTCCCAGAAGGAGTATGTCGCACCTTCATGACAGATCTTGAGTACTGCCGGATAGATCATGACATTTTCCATGTTAAGATTCCTCAGTTGGGCCATAAGTGGAGTGAAGACCTTCCACTTTTGAAACAGCCATAGGGAGTAGTCCTGTGAGATGAATGAATGTGCCCCCTCATACTCCAAAGCCTCTTTCTCTCTATAGGCTCTAAGGAGCGCCTCCCGATCTTGGAAGGCATGAAATCGCATTACGATCTGTCTTGGGGGTTGATCTCCTGGGGGTCGAGGAATCACTGCTCAGTGTGCCCTTTCTAACTTATAGCGCCCATTTTTTGGTTGGAGCCCCAAAAGTTCTGGGAGAAGCTTGGAACAGAAGCCCATAATATCCCCTTTTTCAGCACCTTCCGGGAGACCTCGGAGGTGTAAATT